>JABUQX010050707.1:35000-40000 GCA_015478945.1 Trachelipus rathkii
AATTTATGTGTTCGTTTTCATTTTTTTTTTTTTTATATTAGTTTATTTTATTTATATTTTGTGTTATAAAATTATATTATTTTATTTCAATTGCAGTGCTGATGATGGGTAACGTTATATACCCGAAACGTCCATTATAATAAATGTTGCCAAAATTATGCTTCATCTTCTTATTCATCTATAAATGCCGGTTCCCTAGGAACAAATCTATTGCAACTATATATATATATATATATATATATATATATATATAATATATATATATATATATATATATATATATATATATTATATATAATATATATATATATATTATTCGTGAGGATATAGCGTCTTCCGAAGCTATGTAAGTACCCACTCCCTCTCCTTCATTGGGCATAGACCGCTTACTACTTGATTGGGCTAGACTATTCCTCTGCACCACGTTGTCCTTAGTTTAGTCCCTTTTCATGTTTTACTTTCTCATATGGTCCCTAGCGTATCTTCGATCATTCACTGTGATCGAGTGTTTGGGCACTCCTACTTTCCACTCCCTTCTTTACATGTCTCCGCAGGTTTCCAAGCAGAAACACAAACAGTTTCCTTTAAAAAATATACAATGGCTAAACAAAAACCTGCCTAGGGGTTGGTAACATTCGATGATGGGGTTGGTGCAGGCAAACTTCGCTTCTGGGTTGCTCTGATGCTCGGTCTTCCTTTTTTTATTAACTTCTAACACATTCGCGATCTTATTTCTAATTTTCACTTTATCGAAAACACCTCTCCTTCTCTAGACTTGAAATCTTGCTCTTTACGGAAGCTCAAGTGCTTGAGCTCTCTGACAGCAAGCTCGGCTCTTTTCTTTCTTACTGTTATTATCCTTAATTTTCGGTCAAGGGCGGGTGTTACCCATTTTAAGCAGCAAAGCTATTTGTTTTCTTGTATCTAGTTTGGAGTTTTCAGAATATTCGACTTTAGGGCTCTCTTGCCAATATAAAACTAAATTCTACTCTTCTGTTTACTTATCGCCTAACTCTGCTGACATAAGCTCCAAAAATATAAACGTCAAAATAAAACACATTCTCTCTTTTTTTCCTTTCTCGGAAACCATAACTTTGGGTTTTTTTCAATGTTCACCACCGCCAGTGGTTTTCTTCTGGTTCTCAAAATACAATCAGTGAACCTGCCTTCTACTTTTCTATCCAGAATAACATTGAACAGATGGCGCAGCTCCTTACCCGTATCCTTGATCGTCTTGGAGATGAACCTAACATTCTTAACCTTTTTTTTTAACTCTTAAACCTTCTACTTATTTTGTTAAACTAAAACCTTCTTCGGAGTTGGCAGCATCCGCTTTCTCCGATCATCTTCTTATCTCTGTATCCAGTTTTATCTCATCAAGTCTTCTGCAGTAGACACCCTCCCCCTCTCACATATGGTAAGGGAACGTTTCTGACACTTCGGTGCTTCAACTTGTTGAACTTGCCTTCGTTCTTCTTTAATTTCCCTTAGAATGATTACTGCTTCGTAGGGAGGAGTCTCTTTGCGAGCGTAGAGCTCATAACTGAGGCAATTCTCTCTGACATGAAAGAGTACATTCTATATTCTTTCCCTTCAATTGAAACTTATTAAACCCTGATTTAACTCTGCTTGTTTTTTTTTCTGTTGCTCGCCACAGGGATTCTGCCATCATTAATTATCGTCATTTTCAAACTCCAGAATTTGATGCTTCTAACATTTCATTCAAGAATAGTGCTAAATCTATTCTTCGAAACACGAAAAATCATTTCTCCGTAAAAGAAAATGCAATAATCTTTCTGGTAACTCTCTCTCTTTCTCAGGCCACTTCTGGAATTTTGCAAAAAATGTTATTATTTTCAATTTTGCTCCCTTCTCTTTCCCTCCTCCGGTTTCTTCAGACGGCGCAACAGCTTCTTTGGTTCTAATTTCAACTCAGACGATTCCGGAGCTATTTCTCTTTCTCGACCACCCTCGACTATTTTATGCATAAAATTGTAATCTCTTCTAAAAATGTTGTTATTTTTGCTCTCTCTGAGTTTAATAAAAAGAAAGTGTATGGTCCTGACGGTATCCCACCTCTGTTTCTTAAAACTTGTGCTTCTAAGCTTACATCCTGCCAAACTATTACATCTTTGCTTCTCAACTTCTACCTCTAGTAATTGCTGGAAACGTGAGTTCATTCAACTTATGCCAAAGAAGGGAGACCCTTCTACCCCTCTAACTATCGTCCTATTGTTTTAATCTCAACACTTGTTAAAGTCCTTAACTAGAAGATCTTGAAACATCTTAAACCTTGTAATCTTATCCCTTATCGCCAGTATGACTTCCGTAAGGGGCGCTCTACAAATGATCTTCTTTTCCTTCTCTCTAACTCTTGGTCCCCTATTCTTCGGTGTTTTCAATGAATCTTTTGCTGTAACGCTGGACATAACAAAGGCTTTCGATAGAGTCTTGCACAAAGTTTTGATTTCTGAGCTTCTCTCTTTCTGCATCTATACTTCTCTCTGTGATCCTCTCTCTGACTTCCTTTCCAGTCGATCTATAGAAGCTGTTGAAGACGACCACAGTTTATCTTTCAAATCTATCAATAGAGGTTTTCTTCAGTGTTCTGTTCTATCTACAACTTTTTTACTTTCCATTAATGTCCTTCTCTCTATAATTTCATCACCTATCTACTAATATGCCGACGATTCCACCAATCATTAAATCTTCATAAAAAACATGGTTGTTTTCACTGCTCGATTCGACCAATCATTAAATCTTCATAAAAAACATGGTTGTTTTCACTGTCTCAAAAACTCAGTTCCTTCATCTTTCTACTCAAATAATCTTCCACACAGCACAAACATCTTTCTTCAAGACACACAAGGTCATCTTCTTCAAAGACACACAACTCAAACCTTTATGTTATTAATATTGTTTTTGTTCTCTTTTACGGGATCGATCTTGGAAATATTACATTATTTCTTTTATTAAACAAGCTCCGAAGAGGTTGGGTGTCCTGAGGTGCCTTCAAAATTTCTTCACACCACCCCAACTGCTTGCTTTTTTTATAAGTGTGTTGCTCGCTCCTGTAAGGAGTAAGTAATATATGGGTGGCTCCACTCAACACAGCTCTACTTAAAAAGGTGGAATCTAGATCCTTTCGTTTAATCAAGTCTCTTGTTCTCACAAGCTCTCTCAATTCTTTTTCTTCCCGTCGAATTGTTCTCCCCATTCCACTTAATGCAATGGACACTGTTCTTCTGGACTCTCTATCCGCATAACCCCCACATCTGAGAAACACTCGTGCAACAAGTCTTTTCACGCAGTCTTAATCTTTCTCTGCCCATCTCTCTGACCTCAGCTTAACTCTGTTGCTCAATCTAAAAGTAGCTTCACTGGTAAGTCTGGAACCTAATTCCATTATCCATTTTCACAACTTCCTTGGACGTGCGCACTCTCATAGGCCTCTGCCCTATGCCAACCAGAGAGTGATATATTATATATATATATATATATATATATTATATACTATATATATATATATATACATACATAAACATTATATATTTTACATATATATACTATTACATATATATATATATATATATATAATATAATAATATTATTGAGGCAGGTAACATCCGCATCCGCATCCGCGAAGCATCCGCAAATTATTAAAGATCCGCATCCGCATCCGCATCCGCGCTTGCCCTGCGGATGTTGCGCGGATATTTATTGTGAGTCTGATAAGAAATTTTTATAATAAAAATACTTAGATGATTCTAGGAACAGGAAAATGAAAATGAAAATGAAATGCGTTGAAGGCAACTCTAAAATGCTTGGTTTCGATATGTTGATTGTTATCAAGAAAACATTTCACTCACGTGACTAGTACACTTCAACATAATGGCAAGAATGGTATTGCTCAAAGAACTTCTTGCTTTGTACGCCAGTTCGTATTCCAAAGTTAAGATTCTTACTAATGTGGAATGACATAATATCACACTGCATTAAGCTATTGAAACCCATTTGAAGAAATTACCAAAAAAATCAGTACCTCTACAGCTTTCTGCCTTTCCGTGTAATAACACATTAATTCAGCGACTAAGGAGCATTTTGGAACAAATCTTCCGAATGAAAAGGAATTACCTGCTTGAAATGTATGAAGTTGTAAACAAACTAGAGGCTAGAAAAACGCTTTGGTTCTGTGGAAATTAATAGCCTTCATACTATTGCAACTTTACTTAAAAATCTTTTTTAGGGGAATGGTATTATTTTTTGTAAAACAAATATTATTTGAAGTTAAATCGTCACTGTGTTGCAGTTTGAAAACTTCATCCGAATCAGATCTTTATTCGTCACCAATTAAAAGATAAAAAACGAAATCTACAGAACGCAACACCTTCTACAAGTAAAGCAATAACAGATTCACTGGAAGATTTCTACAGTCCAGTAAAGTGATGAATAAAAAAATAAAAAAAATTAACAAGAAATACACGCATTGCCAAAACATTGTAATGTAAATGTTTGAAAATTAGCACAAGGAAAAACGACTAGATACATGATGATCCTATCAGTTGGTGAAAGTTAAGCAAAATATTTACCACGCTTGAGTAAACTTTGCAAGGAATACTTGCCTGTCCTCTCCAACTTATGTTCCAAGTAAGAGAGTATTTATCAACGCTGGACTAATATATGATGAAAAATAGAAACATATACCTCGGCAGAAGTAAAAAAAATGATGGTTCTGCAATCACGACTCCTTACTATATTTGAATTCAATACTGGTTGCAAAAGTATACGGAGCCTATAAGCCCATTGTAAAAGTCTTTCATTAAGGTCGGAGGTTGGGGAAAGAGTTGATGGGGTGTTTTGAGTTGGTCCCGTTTAGGAACCGACAGGCGCCCCGCCCGGCGACCCGGCCCGGCCCCGGCCCCGGCCAACCCGGCGCAACCCGGCCCGGCCGGCCCGCGGGCGCAAAAAGCAGGAAACACCGGTTTTTCTAAGCGGGGTTA
>JABUQX010050707.1:42500-45320 GCA_015478945.1 Trachelipus rathkii
TATTAAGTTTCTTGTGCTAGAAGAGGGGGAGGGCATATACGAAAGGAGAAATAGAGATGACAGAACAGCTAATTTTGTGTTTGGGGAATGATTAGATAGCAAATGTATATAGTTTGGTGCGAATGTTGGTTTTCTATATATAGTAAATTGCAAGTAGTTTGGTGCGAATGTTGGTTTTCTATATCGAGGAAGGGGATAGAGTTGTTGGAAGGCATTTCTATCGTATACCGAACTGAAGGATGAATATAGTTAATATAGTTTATGACATCATTATGGTTGGTGTTGTGAGGGAGGGAGACAAAAATGTCATCTACATATTTAATCTATAAACTATTGTTTAATAAAGGGTGGGGTATAAATATGATAAAATTCTGTTAGTTCCATATATATGTTACTGAGTATGGGAGACAGTGGGGATCCCAAACTCAGGCCGAAAGTTTGTTTTTAATATTTGCATTAAATGAAGATAGTTATGTTTGTATTGAGAGATTAAATGAGCTGTTTTAATATATGAAACGGGAAAGCCAATCTCTCATTAAACTAACTTCTATTTTCATTTTAATGCAAATATTACAAACAACTTTCGGCTGAATATGGATCCCCAACTGGTCTCACTACTCAGTAACATATATAATGGACTAACATAATTTTAATCATATTTTACCCCACCGCTTTATTAAACAATAGTTTTGGTGGACTAGATATGTAGATGAATTTTTGGTCTTTCTCCTCACACACACGGGCCTAATGAACTGTCCTAATATAATTAACTCTATTCAATCCTTCAGTTCAGTATAACGATAGAAATGCCTTCCAACAACTCTATCCCCTTCCTCGATACCTAATCATATGGAATAACAATCACTTGCAATTAACTATATATAGAAAACCAACATTCGCACTAAACTATATACATTGGCTATCTAATCATTCCCCAAACACAAAATTAGCTGTTCTGTCATCTCTATTTCTCCGTGCCTTTCGTATATGCTCTCCCCCTCTTCTAGCACAAGAAACTAAATACATCCACAATACTTTCAAATCACTTTACTATCCTGAGTTTTTTCATCACAAAAGCATTTAACAAAGCAAAAAAGAGGTACTATAGCACCTTTCCCCCGAAAATAGCAACACCTCCTTTTTACCAATTCCTCTATTACCATTATATTCGTTAAAACAAATATTACTAAAATATTACCCTTGGCATATACGCATCAAGATAACATGCACGTAAGCAAACATCTCAACTCAAACGAAAAGAAAATCTCGACCAAAGCTGTAAATATCATAAATCGCCCTGCAATACTTGGCAATAAAATTAATATATGGTGAACCATAGATTTGAAAGAAGAAAATCAACATACAGATGACTTGCCAGAAGGACAGCATAAATTCAGCTTTAACAGTCATACGGCGTAAAACACAGGTCACACTCTATCAATAATACAGTATAAGATGATCAAGAAATATGCATCCACACGAACCATTCGCAATCATGGAATCTTTTGGCATTTAATAATAGTAACAACTACATAGCATCCGTGAAGTTAAAGTAGATTTATACAAGAATGAATTATCTGAAAACATCAAAAATCATTTCAACAACTACCATGAAAGAAAATAGCAGACCAACTGAAAACACACTTGAACCTGATGAGATCAGAAGGAGAAATCGGCAGTCCCTTAGCCTGAAGAGGTCTCGCGTGTCGGGACAAAAATTAGCTTTCCTTTTTAAAGATTATTTCATTAAAAAAAAGGTGTCTTTTAATGTTTTTAATTTGTGTACGTTTTAGTATAAACATGAATAGTGAACATAAAGCATGAATCACTAAAAAAAGAATGCAAGAGGCTTCCTGCATCTAAAGTAAATATATCAAAGCTACGACATTAAGTAGTTCTTTTAAAATATATATATATATATATATATATATATATATATATCATATCATATCTATATACTACTTATAATATTTAATTATTGCGAGAATAAAAATAGATATTATAAGGGGGGGGGGGGGGGGGGGGGTGTATATATTATAATCCTACCTATTTATATATCCATGTATATATATATATTATATTATATATATATATTATTATCATATATATATATTTATATATTATTTAACGAACTACTTTTGTCGTAGTGATAATATTTAACTTTAGAGAGGAAGCCCTTGAATTCTTTTTTAGTATTTGCTTTACTGTCCCTTCATTTTATTACTAAATGTACACAAATTAAAAACATTGTTAAAGACACTTTTTTTAATGAAATAAATTTTAAAAGGAAAGCTAATTTTCGTCCGGACACGCGAGACCTCTTCAGGCTAAGGGACTGGAATTCTTTCTTGAAGTTCATCAGTTCAAGTGTGTTTCAGTTTGTCTGCTATTTTCTTCATGGTGTTGTTGAATATTTTGAAAGTTTTCTGATTCTGATATTCATTTTGTATAAAAATCTATCTTAAAGCTTCACCGGGATCGCTTATTGTAGTTGTTACTATTATAAAATGCAAAAGGATTCCATGATTTTTGCGATGGTTCGTGTGATTGATTATTTCTGATCATCTTTATACTGTCTGATATTGATAGAGTGGCCTGTGTTACGCTATGACTTGTTAAAGCTGATTTTATGCTGTCCTTGTGCAGGTCATCTGTATGTTGATTTTTTTCTTCTTTTGCAAATCTATGGTTTCAGCTATATATAAGTTTTATTGCAAGTATTGCAGGGATGTGATATATACAGCTTTGGGGGAGATTTTCTTTCGTTTTGAGGTTTTGAGAATGTTTTCTTAAGGTGATGTTATTTGATGAAATGAGGGT
>JABUQX010050708.1:0-2500 GCA_015478945.1 Trachelipus rathkii
TTGATATAAACAATTATGTAAATTAATTATATCTTCTATATTATATATATATTAATATATTATATTATATATAGTATATACTATATATATTATATATTATTATATATAATATATATATATATATATATACTAATTTATATATATAATATTATATATATTATACATATAGATATACATAGATATATAAATATTTTCATGCCGAAGACTTTAGAAGCATCCTAAGCATTACATTAAAGTAAATATTGGTGTTAAACTCTTTCTATTTTGGAAATTGTAATCACATTGGAATGATTTAAGCCCACGAAATTTGACAAGGAATAGGCTTCAAAAATTGCATTGTGCAAACTGCAACTCGTAAGGGATGTAATATATAACGCTGGATATTCGCTTTCTGACGCTCGCTTATGTGGAAATTATTTCAACTGGACATTTCAGTGTTCATACATAAATTTACGGTGAAATTTTTTTGAACTAGTTCAATTATATATATTATATAATATTATATTTATAGATATATAGATTTCAGTTCGTATGATATTTTTATTATATATTAAATATATATATATACTATATATATATATATATATATATATATATATTATATACTAATATTATTATATAAGTAGTGAGAGAATTCCTTAGTTTTCAGTTTGTGTTCAATGAAAATTTAAAATGAGCTCGTGCCAATAAAATTATTGTTATTGAGTGAGTGATAACCAGAAATGATTGAAAATTTTATGCGTTATCTCTAATAGTCCAGCCGGAGAAGTATGTGTAAGTTTTCGCGATATTCATTAAAATGTATATTGTGTAGAGAGCTATATTTGAGTGTAGCAAGATTCAGTGATCGAGTATTAAGTTTTCATTTTCTAATTTTTGTCAAGTATCCATTGTATTTAAACAGCAATTAAAGAAAAAAGATAATTTGATTATTAGAAATTATGGAGAAGTTTCAAAATAGAGTAATTGTAGAGAGAGCATCTTTTTTTAAGTAAATTGCAAACGAGACCATCGTTTTTGGAATTATTCAAGAAAAAATTAATTTGACAGTTATGTACACGAGCAATAAAAGTCTCATAATACTACAAAATAGGTATATTTATATATATATATAATATATATATATTATAAAATATATATATATATGATTATATATATAGTATATATATAATATAATAGTTATATATATATATATATATACTATATATTATATATATATATATATATAAAATATAGTCTTGTTATCATCTACGACAAAAGCTTCGCCATGTTAAAACTGAAACTGGATGAGTAGCATTCAGCTCATCTCGCTAGTTACCATAAAGACGTAGTCCGTCAGTGCCTCTGAATTGGACAAACCAACTTCTCTGAGATCAAAAAGGGTCCAAGACTCCTCCACCCCACCCCTCATGCATGCAGTTTTGTTACAATTTTTCTCAGGCTGTTCATCATCTCTTTATTGAATGTTATAAATTGGCTACCGCCAAAAGTCGTTCTATTCGTCTCGAGTCTCCATTCAGTACTAAACTCAAGAACCGACTCTCTCTCTAATCCTAGTCGATTCATCTACATGTACTCGTTTAACAGCAGCTGGTTTTTTTCGTTTTTTTTTTATTACGAATTGCCAGTTCTGCATAAAGTAAATAGCTTGAATATTCCTAGATCCTCTTTCCGTTTCATTTATAGGAATCATCCTGGAGTTGGTTTTCCGGTCTATAATAGCAGCCATCTATAAAGTATTCATTGTTAATTTGTGACATTGATGGTTAAATAAAAGTATATTAGTATATAAAGTATATTAAAATAGTTATTATTATATATATAGTATATATTATATATATATATTATCTACGTAATAATATATATATATATAATATTATATATATATGTATATATTATATATTATATTTATATATATATATATTATATATATATATATAATATATATATTAATATATAATATATATATATGTATATATATTATTATATATATATATATATTATTATTATTATATATAATATATATATATATATATATATATTATTATATATATATATATATACTATATATATATTAAACTATAAATATAGTATATATATATATATATATATATATATAAAGCGTTGTGTAAGTGTCCCTTTCCTCTTTACTGCAATTTAGAATTGTAGTTTTCATGCATATGTATCGTTATAATAAGTGTTGAAATAAGAAGCATTCTAAAGCATTATTCTCCATAAATGAATTTTAACTGGAATTTTATATCCCATAAAGTAACAACTTATCTTCTTCTTACATACACTTAAAATCCCCACACGACGTCCACTGTTACGAATGATTAATTAACTTAATTCCCTCAATTTCAAAACCAAGACCTAAAAACTTAATACTTCCTTCCTTAAATGCCTTTTGATACAAATATATTAGGAGGTTTGTTTTATGGATCGTATGGTGCTGCTTAACGATCTTTAATGTAATAACAAAGAGAATATTATATTCTTT
>JABUQX010050708.1:7500-12500 GCA_015478945.1 Trachelipus rathkii
TGGGGTCCCAGTTTCAAAGGGGTACGAGGTCTCTATACTCCTAACGGAGGTTCAAAACTTAAATAGGTTCTGCACCACCCTACGTGGTGTGTAGGGATACGTCGTAACATCGTCTACGACGAGATTACACTACTAGCTATAGGGGTACTAAGTTTGAAGGGAATACGATAATCACACTGGGCAACAAAAAATTTTTTTTTTTGAATGTTCCCTTAACTTCATAGTAATCTTACTAATTTTGGGGTGAGAAAAACGAATATGAAAGAAAATCTTTATTAGCTCTAGTTTCTGTGATATACAATAGGTGGAAATATGTTATTTTAACGGATTAAGATAAATCGATACATTTTAATTACGTATGGAAACAACATTGAGAGTGCTATTTAAATATTGTTAATGAAGGTATTCTAAGAGGTTCTTTAATTGAAGAGTTGAATACCTGGCAGGTGGTTTGGTGTGAAGACTCAATTGTTATATAAGCAGATCTAAATGTATAGTTATTGCCATCCTTAATAAATATTTTGTTGAACTAAGTTTATTATTATTATTATTATTATTAGTATAATTTTAATTATTATTATTATTATTATTATTATTATTATTATTATTATTATTATTATTATTATTATTATTATTATTATTATTATTATTATTATTATTATTATTATTATTATTATTATTATTATTATTATTATTATTATTATTATTATTATTATTATTATTTTATTATTTTATTATTATTATGAGGCTATTTTCACAAAATGTGTGTTCAAATATGACGTGAGCAGTAAAACAGTAAAGCAGCAGCGCATTGCTAGGTGGAGGGGGGTCTGAGGGGCTGCTTGCTGTACTTCTCTACTGCTTTACTGTTTTAGGGTCAATAGAAAGCATATTGTTATTAAAGAATTTAAGAACTTTTTTAGTAAAAACCTAAAATGTTTTTCAAAAACTTTAATAATGAAACAGGTTTTCTATAAATAAATTAAAAATGTATCAGTTTAAAATAAAATGTAAGGCTCACCGTATACGAACTCAGCAGGCATCCTTATACAAGGTTTGATATAACACACATTAGACAAATCGAATGCAAGTTTTGATTCAAGCACCGCATTACTCAATCTCGTATCCCTCTATCTAGCTCCGTGCAGGAGTCGGGCCGATTCCGACTCCATCATTAGTTATGTACTCTGTAATTTATTTCATCTCTTTTCCTAGGTACTTAACCCTGGGGCCTCTCAGACACCTCTTCTCTGGAACTCTCAAAATCGAGTTCCTTATCGTCTTAAAAATTTGGAAGGACACCCCCCTTGGACTATTATATGATTATTTCAAAGTTTGACTCCATATCCGACTCCGGCTCCTACGCAGCCCATCTAAAAAACTTAGAATTTTGTCATTCCGACTTCAAAATCAGCTTCGCCTGCGTTAGAGACCAATAAGTCGTTACATAAAGTTCAAAAATCCAACGAGGTTTGGGGAATTCTTGAGTCATGTCAACCTTTGACTTGGATTTTCCTATGATTCAGAGATCCATAACCTCTAAGACTGTGACACCTCTCTTAGAAGCCACTAATTTGACAACTAAAGCATCAAAATCTAGCGATTTTAAGGAAAAGCCAAAGTCATGTCGGCATTTGGCTTGAATTACAGTCTCTGAAACCCATAAAAGTGGCCTCGCATACGCTGAAAACCTATAATTATATATTTAAAGCATTAAAATCGGCCAACTTTTGGAAACGTAGCCTATATATATATATATATATATATATATATATATATAGATATATATATATATATATATATATATATATATATATATATATATATATATATATATATATATATATATATATATATATATATATATATATATATATATATATATATATGTTAAAACATCAATGAGAAATCCCTGACATCAGTGGTTTGTGATACTCGATTCGATATATGCATTTTATTTAAACATCGTAGATATATTCGAACAGGTTCTAAAAATATAAAAATATAACAAAACTATAAATATATAAAGTACAAATACCAAATACCAAAAAAATAAACATAGCAATTATACATAATTATCCATTGGTTGCATTGAAAAATAGATATTTAATAAAAAATAATTATTTTGGACTTTTTATTTATTTTTGTCCTTATTAGCTTTTGGTTTGAAAACTCATAGATGTTACTTTTTTAAATTAGTACCACATTCACACCAACTATATTAATACCTATAAAAATAACTATTACCTTCTAATTACTGATGTTTTTGGATTTTAGAATGGCTGAGCTTAGGGTGGGTGGATTAGATATTACTCAAATTGTAGGACTGCTGCTTTATTAATAAAGTTGCTTGAAGATTGGTGGCTCTAATCATATAGCTGAAAAATTCCTTACTTAAATTTCTTCTTTTGAATCCTCAGCTTTTGTAGAGTTTTTCTTGATGTTCTAAATTTTCTTCTGGCTTCTTTATTCATATATTAGATTGAAGAATTCAATTGCTAGTTATTCCACCTTAATAGTTTCTTCTTTGTGAAATTAATAAGCTCTTGAAATAGATGGTACTAAGTGTTTCTTCCTAATGGCTTAATGTTGATTGAAATTCAATGCTGTACTTTGCTTTTATTTTCTTTGTTTACTTTAGCAAAGTTGACAGTTTTGTTGTTTCAACAGCCTGCTTGAGTTTCTGCAATGGCTTATATTGCTTGCAGTATCTCCTAATTACTAGTTTTTCTTAATATTCGGCTTTCTGTAGCCTTTATTCTATTTGCAAGCCCTTATTTTTCACCGCACCCAATATTCTGCTTTTGTCATCAATTTTATCTGTTTTGCAATCATTTTTTGCTTTTCTACTTTTGTAATATTTTGGTAACATTTTGTAACCATAGTTGATGCTCATATAGTACATACACATAGTAATGAATTTTCTGTAATTTTTATATTTATTTTTTTGTTTCCTTTTTTTTCTTATATTTTAATGGAAAATATAACATATTCCCCCTTTTGCTAAGTACTAAGCAACAATAACTATGTTTTTGTTGTTATTATTACACTTGGATATAGGTTATTATTATTATTATTATTGATATATTATTATTATTATATTATTATTATATATTCTTATTATTTTTATTATATTATTATTATTATATATATATTTATATATATAAATTATATATATATATATATATATATTTAGATTTATATATATATATTATTATCTATAAATATATATATATATATATATATATATATATATATATATATATATATATATATATATATATATATATATATATATATATAAATAGATATATAACATATATATATATATATATATATATATATATATATAGTATATATATATATATATATATATATATATATATATATATATATATATATATATATATATATATATATATATATATATAACCACTGCGGCGGCGCGGAGGCGGGCGGGCGGGTGGTACTCGGGATAGTGCAGTGCAGTGCAGTGCAGTGCAGTGCAGTGCAGTGCAGTGCAGTGCAGTGCAGTGCAGTGCAGTGCAGTGCAGTGCAGTGCAGTGCAGTGCAGTGCAGTGCAGTGCCCTGGTTAGGGTTAAGTCCAAATGTATCGCTGATCTTAGAAATGACTTCGAATAACTTAGAAACCATTAATTTGACATCTCAAGCATCAAAATCCATCAATGTAAGGGAAATTCCCAAGTTATTGGCAGACATGACTTGGACTTCAAATTAGCCTATAAAGGATCTAACCATAAAAATCTTAACCTTCGCTTCACACCAAAAACATATCATTTTATATGTTCATAAGAAAGAAAAACAGCTGGGATCGGGTGGCGGCACCCCTTACGACACCCTAAAGAGCATTTTAAAACTTTAAAGGGGGCTGCATCGTCTTTCGGGGGATACAGCCAGATGTAACCTCGTCGTAGACGAGGTGACGCCACTACCTATATGTATTCCAAATTTCAGCCAGATACGATAAATAGAACGCAATAATGAGTCATCTTATTAAATATATATATATATATATATATATATATATATATATATATATATATATATATATATATATATATATATATATATATATATATATATATATATATATATATAGTAAATATATATATATTTATATATATATATATATATATATATATATATATATATATATACTATATATATATATATATATATATATATATATATATTTAGACATAGTGCGATATATATATATATATATATATATATATATATATATAGCATATGTATATAGATATAAATATAAATATATAAAAATATATATATATATATATATATATATATATATATATATATATATATATATAATATCTCTAGAATCATTTCGGCAGCTTATTAACCATCTAACTACAGCTATAACTAACTTTGGAGGCTCAGCACCCCCCTAAAGGGGGGCCTAATGATACGTAACCTCGTCTACGACAAGTTTACCTCATAGGAAGAAGAGATACCAAATTTGATTGGGATACAATGTCTCTAAGCTCCCGTTGCTAGGGGAACGTCTCTTAAGCCTAATAGTTGCTATGGGTCTATCAAGCGGCCCTTGTACTACGTACAGAACTACGGAACACCGACTAGCAAATACTTTGCAGTCCACTCAAGGCTAGTCTGTTAACTATTTTTGTTTATTTAATGTGTTGGATGTGTCCCCTTTTAAAACAAATATGTTATGTATTTATGAAATTAGTATATTATTTTACCTATTTCAATGTAATATACTAGTTTGCTCACTTAGACCAGATCTGTTTCTAAGCAACAAATCATAGTCTGATAAGTATTTTTGTTTATTTATTGTGTTGGATGTGTCCACAGTCAATGTGACATATGAGTTTACTCACTTAGAACAGATCTGTCTCTAAGCAGCAAACAAGACAGTGATACAAGTTTTTAAAAAAAAATAGATTATTTTTCTTACTCAGTGTGATTGATTAGTACACCGTCTTGGAACAGATACG
>JABUQX010050708.1:15000-22500 GCA_015478945.1 Trachelipus rathkii
CTTTTTCTTATAATTCAAAAAATTGATTTTGAATAAATTTATCCTATCATTAAAAATCTATAAGAACTTGTGTATATATTAGATATATATATATATATATATATATATATATATATATATATATATATATATATATATATATATATATATATATATATATATATATATATATATATATATATATATATATTTCTTTATATATATATATATATATACATATATATATATATATATATATATATATATATTTATATATATATATACAAATGTTATATATATATATATATATATATATATATATATATATATATATATATATATATATATATTATAAAAGAGGGCGAAGAGTTCTTATATTTAGAGGAAGGGGAATCTATAATGCTAATATTTAGCTCTTTATATAATATTCATAAAAATTGTGGGGGAGGGGAGTTTAAATATCTTAAACTCAGTATATTTACGTACAATATGCGAAGTGTTTAAAATAAAATTCAAACCAAACACTGAACTTGAAAACAGGAATAAACATTGTTAAGTAAAATAAACCAAGCAAAATAATCAAATTGCCCCAAATTCCCCTGAAAGCAAAAAAGGATGTAGGGTAAAATTTCTTGTTTGTTGACTATCAACAACAAAAGCCAAATGAAATACAGCAAAACACCTGAACCCCATTGTGTTAAAATGTTGCTCATTTTGCTTTCGTATGTTTCTTGACATGAGAACCTCAAAATAAATGTGTGTGTGTGTGTGTGTGTGTGTCTAGGTGTTTGTGTGTGTAGGTGTGTGTGTATGTTTTAACCTCATAAACTAAATCGTTGCAATATAATGAGTCCGTGATTCTGTCTGAATTTTAAGGATTGTATTAAGACTTTGTGCTTATTGCTTACATAATTGCACACAATGTTATAATTAAGCAATTATGTTAAAAGTAATTTATTTTCTCGTGTGGTTAGGAAAGACGAATAGTTATTATTAACTTTTCTAATTTTATCGATATTAGATATCCACAATTAGATCTTAATTTTTATTGACAATAAAATCGTAATTAAAAAGTTTTCAACGATTTGTGGCAAATTTCTTTCTCATTAATTTAATGGATTTCCAAATTAAAGAAGAAATGAAAAGAAAAGATTGGAAGTCATTTAAGAATATTCTGCAAATTTCAAGAGAGAGAGAGAGAGAGAGAGAGAGAGAGAGAGAGAGAAGGAAAAGAAAAAAGAAGAGAGAGAGAGAGAGAGAGAGAGGAGAGAGAGAGAGAGAGAGAGAGAGAGAGAGAGAGAGAGAGAGAGAGAGAGAGAGAGAGAGAGAGAGAGAGAGAGAGAGAGAGAGAGAGAGAGAGAGAAGAGAGAAGAGAGAGAGAGAGAGAGAGAGAGAGAGAGAGAGAGAGAGAGAGAGAGAATGCTTTAGCGTTCTCTTCTTTTCTATTTTCAAGGGCAATTTTTATTTTGGAAAACAACATCACAAAATAGGTTGTGAAAAATGCTAAAATGTGGTTAAAGAAATTCCAAAGCAAATCTATTGGAAGATAATTGAGAATAAACATTGGAATTTATACTATAAGAAATATAATAAAAATAAACTCCTAGTAAAGTTTTAAAAAACGTGGAAGCAATCTAAAAAGGGTATATAAAATAATGCAGAGGGGGTAAAGGAGAGGAAATAAATAGTGGATAAATCTATTAAAAATTTTGGAAGGAAACAAAACGAGGAATAGTAGTAAGAATTATAATATTAGTATAAATAATAATAATAATAATAATAATAATAATAATAATAATAATAATAATAATAATAATAATAATAATAATAATAATAATAATAATAATAATAATAATAAATAATAATAATAATAATAATAATAATAATAATATAAATAATATAATAATAATAATATTAATAATAATAATAATAAAAATAATAATAATAATAAATAATAATAATATAATAATAATAATAATATATAACAATAATAGGAAAATATGTAAATAATAATAATAAGATATGCAATAATAATAATAATATATAACATCTTAATTAATGTAACTATTAATATGTGTAATAATAAGAATAATAATAAAAATAATAATAATAATAATAATAACAAAGTAATGAAGCAAAAAAAACAAAAAAAAAAAACAAAAACAGAAATCAACACAAACAATAATAAAAAAAATAATAATAAATAATAATATTAATAATAATAATAATAATAATAATAATAATAATAATAATAATAATATTAATAATAATAATAATAATAATAATAAAATAATATCAATAATAATAATAAAAATAATAATAATAATAATAATAATAAAAATAATAATAATAATAATAATAATAATAATAATAATAATAATAATAATAATAATAATAATAATAATAATAATAATAATAATAATAATAATAATAATAATAATAACAATAACAATAACAATAACAATAACAACCAACAATAGAAGAAGAAGAAGAAGAGAGAGGAGAGGAGAGGGAGGAGGAGGGGAGGAGGAGGAGGAGGAGCAAGGTGAAGGAGGAGGAGGAGAGGAGGAGGAGGAGGAGGTGGAGGAGGAAGGAGATGAGGATGAAGGAGGAGGAGGAAGAAGGAGGAGGAGGAGAGGAAGGAGGAGGAGGAGGAGGAGGAGAGAGGAAGAGAGAGAGAGAAAGAAAGGAAGGAAGAAGGAGGAGGAGAGGAGGAGGAGGAGGAAGGAGGAAGGAAGAAGGAAGGAAGAAGAAGGAGGAGAGAAGAAGAAGAAGAAGAAGCTATAATAACAATGGTGCTCAATTCTTAACCGCTGGTCTGAAATCTTTTGTAGTTTTCTTTAGTTTTCTTGTTAATCAAATATTTGCAAATAAATCATTGCTGAGGTTTCCTTCAAAATTAGATCGTTAAAAAAAAAGAAAAAAAGATTCATTTGTTTCCATTATTACTATGAAATAATACGAGCATAGCAGTTACAAGTTTATAACTCCTATGTCCATCTATATGCAAAGATGTGACAATTATTTTCCTAATTTTGATAATCACATTCATTTATAATTATTTTGAGTTTAAAAACTGAGTTAGCGAGTTACATCTAATTCTGACGATCGCACTGTAAAATAGCATGAATAAGAAAATAGTTTCATAATAAGAAATGAAATTTATTTATTTCTATTATTTGGAATAAAATTTTCTCTCCCTCTTTTATTATCTCTTTTCAACAACCTTTAACTTAACCAAACCAACCAAAACAACCAAAACCAAACAAAACATAATTTTGCTTTTAATAACCAAATCCATATTCTTTTCCATAACTTTGAAACTTTTTTACCAAAGCTCATTAGCATAAATATTTTTTATCGTTGGTTTTAATATTCATTCCATACCAAAAGACTGAAAAATCACTTTTCTTATCATCGAAATCGTTATTCTGTTTTACACCTTAATATACTCACTTTCATTCTCAAGAGGATGATGTGTAACTAATAAAGTTTTATAATAATATAATATAATATAATATAATATAATATAATATAATATAATATAATATAATATAATATAATATAATATAATATAATATAATATAATATAATATAAATAATATAATATAATATAATATAATATAATATAATATAATATAATATAATATAATATAATATAATATAATATAATATAATATAATGTAATGTAATGTAATGTAATATAATATAATATAATATATTATAATAAAATATAATATAAGAATTATATAAATAAATTTTCTTTAATATAATATCAAAATAATATAATATAATATAATATAATAAATTTAATATAAAATATGCAATATAATATAATATAATATAATATAATATAATATAATATAATATAATATAATGTAAAATAAAATAAAAATGAAATGAAATGAAATGAAATGAAATGAAATGAAATATATAATATAATATAATATAATATAATATAATATAATATAATATAATATAATATAATATAATATAATATAATATAATATAATATAATATAATACAACGGATTCTAGCTTAAAAAAATACTTTACTCAGAGAGAGAAAAAAAAGAACAAGAATACAAGTTCTTTACATTTGCTTTCCCCTTTTCTCTTATGATAAAAACGAGCAATTTTTAATATAATAATAAATTTTGTATCTTACTACGCCCTCCAACAAGGAATGAGGAGAGTTTCACTTTATGCATGAATATTTAAAGAACGATCTGCAGCGTCAGCAAAATAGCTCTCGTGGAAAGGCACATAAAGATAAAAAGTTTAAAAGACATTGTCAGAGATAATATTTACTACAATGTCATCAATGAACAAGAAAAGAGCTAAAAATAAATACACAACTTAAAGAACCTCCATTTTTATTATTATCATCATCATCATCATGGTCATTATTATTATTATTATGTATGTATATATATGTATTATGTATGTATGTATGTATTATTATTATTATTATATTATTATTATTATTATCATCATCATCATCATCATCATCATCATCATCATCATCATCATCATCATCATCATCATCATCATCATCATCATCATCATCATCATCATCATCATCATCATCATCATCATCATCATCATCATCATCATCATTATTTGTCCCTTGCTTTCCCATAACTGGGGGTAGGGTGTTCAAACATGCACCGAAACATGCTTGTCAAATCGATTTTACCGCAAACTTGAAAAATATGTTTCATTTCCAGGAACAAAATTTGAAATAGAAAATATAAAGTAATAGTAAAAAATGATATAATGACACATTTATTTTTTCTAATCATCAATAAATTATTTAATATTAATAAAAAACACTTTAGATATCATCCCCAGTGGACCTGGTGGTATTTATATATATATATATATAGCAATAATATATGCTCTCTATCTCTCTCTATCCCTCACTCTCTATGCTGTATATGTAACTAACTAATATATGTATATATATATATATATATATATATAATATATATATAATTTTATTTTTATATATTCTACGACTTCTCAAAGGTAAGGCCAAGTAATCAAGTAAGTGGTATGAAACAAAGCAGAAGAAACCCCACTGAAGTTCAAATCTAGTGGACCTAGCTAATTATGTATATATACTACTCGTCAAAATGCGCACCACAAAGGGTAGTAGCCAACGGAAGGATAAAAAAGGACTAACCACGAAGAACCTTTATTGAACAATGGCAGTAACATGGTGGATTCCTCCCAGAACAAATGAATTGATAGAGTGTGAGGCAAAAAAAAAAAGAAGGAGTTGCGTAAAGTTTCTCGTAGGGTTCGGAGAGAGTTTGCTACAAACACAATGTTGGTACGTACGGCGACGGCGCGGGGGTATTATGTACGTCTCAATCACCGTGTATGACCCTCTGGCACGAATGGTTTGCTGGTACCATCTGTGCATGCTCTTGATGAGTGGACGAATGTCCTGGACAGTGATTTGATACCCCCATACGTCGTGCAGTGCCTGTCGCAGGTCCGGGAGGGTCCGTGGAGGGGGTTGCAGCTGTCGGATCCGACGTTTCAGGATATCCCACAAATGTTCGATTAGGTTGAGGTCCGGACTATATGCTGGCCACTCCAACGCCGTAATTTGAACCGTCCTAAGGTAGTCGTTCACACATTGGGTCTTTGGATGAAAGAGTCACCGATGTAGGGGGCATATGGCACGACATATGGTTCGAGGATGTCTGTGATATACCTTACGGCTGTAAAAGTGCCTCCATCGAAGATGTGCAACTCCGTAGGCCCCGATAAAGAGATGCCTCCCCAGACCTGCCGACCACTCAAACAGGTAACTTTCACTTTGTGCATTGCGCGAACCTCTCCGCCAATTATCGGTATACTCTAGCACGTCTTTCCGAAGCGTACAGAGACACTCTCGATTCGTCCGTAAAACCTTTGCCCAATCGTCGACCGTCCAATGGATGTGCTCTCGGGCAAATGCCAGTCACGCCTTCGATGTGCCGTAGTGTGCGGTGGACCTATGAAAGCATCGGGACCGAAAATTATGTTCTGGGCGTGACGCTTTCTGTTGTCCTCACTTTGGTGCCAATACCTCCACCAGCTATATCTGCGATGTCGTGCCGTTATTGTGGCGCTCATAAATGCACTGGGCAGTATAAATTGGTCTTCCAAGTGTCGTGTATACGCCTGCCCTGTCCTCGCGATCATGTGTCAGAGGTTTCCTGGTACCGTTGGACCACCCGTGCAATCGTTGTTTGCCTTGCAGACAACTGACCAAGTGCAAGTACCCATCTTCCTTCGGCGTGATGTTGTTATCTACACACTTGCTGATCTCTTGGCAGTAACCACTGTGCCTCTATGTTATCAGTCGCTAGTCGTGAATATTCTCGCTCGATTATGTCCGACATAACCTACCCTCCACGATAAGATTAAGTGGTTTATGTTTCCTAAATTTATCGCGATGACGGCCCCAATACTGCAGCAGGTCTACGAGGGTGGTTGCATAATTCACACTGATATTGTCGTCTGTGTTGGGTATGGGGTTCATGGGGTTAGAAACTTTCCCCCGTTCCTGCAGTGACATTTACCTTGTAGTGCGTGTACAACTAGTATATATATATATATATATATATCTCTACTCTCTCTCTCTACTTATATATACTCATATATATATATATATATATATAATATATATATATATATATATATATATATACTATATATACTATATATATATATATATAATAATATATATATACTCATATATATTCATATATAATTTTATTTTTTATATTCTATGACTACTCAAGGGCAAAGCCATCAAGGGGAAGGTATGAAACGAAGCAGAAAGAACCCCACTGAAGTTCAAATCTATCTCAAGTCTCTAACCAGACGATAGCTTTAAAGAGAGTTGAATAAACACAACAGGAAAAACAGACGAGGACAAAGAACCTTCAGAAAGATGTTGCTTGAGAAGAAAATACTCGAGTTGAAAATTTTGCAAAATTTTGTGAAGATGCAATTACTTTTTGCTTCGAAAAGTTCAACTGGTGAACTGCGAATGATTAGTTCCCTCGAGCACCTACCATTGTAACACCTATTGAAAGAAGATAGTGTCAAATTAGAGTCTCGTCGTAAAGGTAAAGAAGAGTCAAGAGAAATAAAAGAATAGTTATTTAAAAGTCTTATTGGCCTCGGCCTTTACCCTATCCAAAAGGTGGGTGGGATATTCTATAAAATGAAAATTTTTATAAAATAACGTTTATACTAATTCTACCTTTGTCATTATTAAGTTTGGCACTACTACTACTACTACTACTACTACTATACTCTACTACTACTACTACTACTATTAATGCTATTTACTACTACACTACTACTACTACTATACTGTGTGTGTGTGTGTGTGTGTGTGTGTGTATTATTATTATTATTATGTGTGTGTGTGTGTGTGTGTGTGTGTGTGTGTGTGTGTGTGTGTGTGTACTATATTTCGTATTATTATTATTATCATTTAATGTATTCATGT
>JABUQX010050709.1:0-5000 GCA_015478945.1 Trachelipus rathkii
CTCTTGAGCATTGAGAAGTCTAGCGTCCCTTGGTGGAATACCTGCCGGGACCTAGTGGCGTTCAACTGGGATCGTCTGGGCGTTCCGCTGAATCCTGCTAGTTGCCCTGTTATGGACAGGGTGTCATCGTCCTACAATCCGAGTGACATCCGGGAAGTTCTAACTGAAGAATTATGAAAATAAGATGATCACCAATCCTGATATGCTGGCAAGCACTGAGTGAAGCTTGGAGAACATCACGAACTTTCATTACAGGCGGAGTTTAATCTATATATGAGCCGAAATTGTCTGAAAGTTCAGTTTTCGTCTGCTAGTGAAAAGCATGAACTTTAGTCAATGAGGTCCATTTAATAATAGTAATAAACTGTGGGGAACTTATATAATATATATATATATTTGATATATATAATATATAATATATATATATATTATATATAATATATAAATATAATATATATAATATATATATATATATATATATAATATATTATATTATATACAGTATACTATATATATAATATATATATTATATATATATATATATATATTATATATATTATATATATAATATATATATATATATATATATATATATATATATATAGTATAATATAATACATTATATATATATATATATATATTATACATATATATATCATATAATATATATATATATATTTTTTATTTATACTATATATATATATATATATATATATATATATATATATATATATATATATATATATATATATACAGTATAATATATATATTATATATATATATATATATATATTATATAATATATATTATATATATAATATATATATATATATATATATATATAAATATATTATTATATATATATATATATTATATATAGTATATTATATATATATAATATATATATATATATATATATATATATATATATATATATATAACATATATATATAATATTATTATATATATAGTATATATATATATATATATTATATATATCATATTACTATATATATATATATATATATATATATTATAATATTAATATATATATATATAAATATATAATATATATATATATTATATATATATTATATATATATATATATTATATATATAATATATTATATAATATTATAATATATATATATTATAATATATATATATATATATATATATATATATATATATATATATATATATATATATATATATATATATATATATATATATATATATATATATATATATATATATATATATATATATATATATATAATAATAAAATATTATATTATATATATAATATATATATATATATAATATATCTATATATATATATATACTATATTATATATATATATATATATATATATATATATATATATATTTTCCTTTCTCACTACCATCCATCCTACTAGGTAGAACCTGTCAGGTGTTGCTCCTCCAGCAAATACTCCAGGTATCCCGGTCCTCGAACAGTGCTGATCTTCCACATTCTCCATCGTTTTCTCCCTCGAACAATCGCCTCTTCCACAGCATCCTTTCATCTTTTTCTCGGTCTCCCACGGTCTCGCTGCCATACGGTCGTCCGCAATTAAGTAATAACTTCGGGTGGGTATCTCCAGTCCTCCACTCTCCGAACTTGGGCAGCAAACATCTCAAGCTCTTCGGTGCGAGGGAGGAGCTCTCATCACTGCGTATATAAGTACCACGATAGGGATCTGTGATTGAGGCGGGGCAGAGGACGTTGCCGACCCATGAGGAATAGAGGTAGATGTTATAGAGGGATCGTAGCGCATGGGTCATGAGACGTATTGTTACTCTTTACCTCTACTGGCCTCCTCTCTGGCGTCATCAAAACGGGTACAAAACATCTCCCCACATTCCTTGAGTATTTCGCTATTCTTCCCTCAGTTTCTGCATACTATCGAACCTTCTCATCAAATATCACTGCCTAGATATTGGAAATCTAATGGCCTTGTTTCAACTGTATAATCCTCCATCCTATCTTCGCGTGCACAGCTCCCTGTTCTCGAAATCGCCATTTTCGCCGGCCTTGCCTTTTTGATTCAGAGACGAACCTCATCAATAACTTCATTCCAGAATTACATATGAGCCTTAGTTCAGAGTATGCAGCATTCGACGCGCTCTTGCAATCTTAGAGATCATATAAGCTAGCCTAGTAGTAAATGAGTTGTGTAATATTTGGAGCAGTTCGGGCTCTATATATATATTATATACTATATTATATATATATAATATATATATATATATAGAATGGCTAATACCGTATATATTAGTATCGTCATGAGAACAAGTCCTCGAAATCATATAGTATATTATATAATATATATTATATATATATATATATCAGAGGCGGATCCTATAACTCGTCCTGCTTGTGCTTGCATGAGTTCAAGTTATAGAAACAATCGATGGCTTATCACATTTTCATAATGTTGACATCGTCGTACTTCTATCGAATAAAATTCTTTTTTTTGGAAATTGTCAAAGAATGAAAATATTACATGAAAACATATAAAAATATTATGTTAAAATGGAAACGTAAATGTGCAAGAATCATCGAGAGAGAGACGAAATAACACATTTTTTCCAAATCAATTAAAAAAGGTGACCTTCGTGCTCGAATGAAATAGAGGAGATTGTGTGTGTATGAATTTAGAGTAAAAATTGTTTATATGTTGCCTTTGGCATCTCTTAGTTACATTTTGATGTTGGCCACAGGCAAGAGACATTGCCATTCTCTTTATGTATAAATACGTTTTATTATTTAACTAGCTTATTATTTTTTTTTTTTTTTTTTTTTTTTTTTTTTTAAACTTATAAATATATATATATATATATATATATATATATAATATATATAAATAATATTAATATATATTATTATATATATATATATATATATATATTATAATATATATATATATATATATATGCAGCATTAAAGGATATGGGGATTTTGAATGAAAGCAATATAGCAATATGTTGGATGGAAAAAAGGTTGAAAGGGAGAGAAATCGTGTTGGGCAACACGAATGTCAATCAGAATGCAATTAGAAAACTCAACAATAAATGCATTGGATTCTACGGCAGAAAAGAATCATACTAAAACAAAAGCTGGAACTGAATATGAGGAACACTATGTTATTGCCAGAGAAACCAGAATGATATTTAACATACTCATGTTACACCAGATATTGGCAACGCCAAATGTATTACTGATGAAATAATAACTTTCATAATTGATTCTAATGGCAAAAACTCCCTTAAAGCAATTCTTTGCGATGGGATTCCAGTTAAGACACTGGAAGAGTTGTGGAGTTTTGGAATGATTGAAATATATCTGGAAAAGAACTGGTACATTTTTCGTGATATATATAGTAATATAATATCTCACTAGCTCGCACACATCACAAATTCTATCGAGGAGTGAGGATCGATATTTTGCGTGACGCACAAGAAGGTCTACACGCGCCCTTGAAAACATTTTACATGTGTATATTGAGGGACTTATACTCGATAGCACGGAGTATATATATATGTGTGTATTTGGGACTATGATATTCGTAGAGAGAGGAGTTAGCGACGCTGTAATGAAATCCCCGAAATTCGTTAACAAGAGTAGAATGACTAAAAATATTTGTATGAAATGTTGGTATATGAGCTATACCACATCAGGGAAATAAGTGAAGTCACCATATAGGATAGATAAATATTCGCAAGTCATGCTGGCGGTCAGTCTCTATCCGTATACCATCATTCCAGATGGCTAACAAGAAGCAAACAGGAATCTTAACGAGCATTACATTTCTACACAACTTTTGCTCAGCGCTCCCAATATAATGCATCCACATTTAAACGGAAAATTCATTGAAATGACCTTGACCTACATTCGTCCTCCTGATTACAATTGGGGCTAACTACTAGAAATGAGCGCTTGCCGCACCTTACCTGCACGCGCTATCTCTCACTGCTGCAGGAGGAGGGTGTGGTCATCGCACACACGTTGGTCGCTGCAAGGGAGACGTCTTTAAGGCAAGCATCTGTGCCGACTCACGAAACGTACAAACCGTTGAGGCCTCGAATGACCTCGTCGTTATCATGTTCTCATATCTTCGCTCGATAGCCGCTACTCAGGGCAGGGGGCTTATTAGAGTCCACCGTGAGACGTGATCTCCCGCAGCGCGCGAAGGTTTTAGCGAATGTAATTCAACTCCTTTCTGCCCATACCGCTGTGCTGAAGACGTATAACTAATTTTGGAAAACACTATTTTGATTGAGAGGATAGTAGAGAACATCATGGTGAGCTCCTGATGGCACGCGACGCCTCGGGTGGTCTCTCGCATAGACTGTTTCACTGCTCGCGCTGTCTCAATGTAGAGCTTTCTCTCACTATGAGAATGTCCGATTCTCCTCCTGCGCATCGCACAGTTATGTCTGTAGCTGGCTCACCCCCTCTCGTCAATCTGCCTGCAGCTCAACCGCAATCTTCAACCTTCAACAAGACTACGCATCTTCTCAAGCGCTCCTGCCGCACCTCCTACTGCACAACCAACAGGGAGTGTGCTTAACACCACCATCAATCGATTGGGTGAGTCGCGTGAGAGATGAGCACGTGTATTGATATATATGTCGTTATTGAGTATAGACCAAATGTTCACAGCCAAAAACGCACGGTTTGGCTAATTCCCGCGTCCATCTTCTTTGTGTTTACCGAGCCTTTCTACCCCTTGTTCTATCTCATCGATATTGGATCTTCCTTCTCTGTAATTACCCCCGCTCTTTCTTGCAGAAAACCGGTGCCGCAGAACTTTGGGTTCATTGCAGGCCGCTAACGGTTCCATCATTCACACTTACGGTATCTCACTCTTTCTTTCCGCCGCGACTTTCTCTGGAACTTTTGTTATCCTGATGTTACTCCCTCATTTATTGATGCTGATCTATTACTCTCTGGATAAACTCAAGTGGTTGTT
>JABUQX010050709.1:10000-35000 GCA_015478945.1 Trachelipus rathkii
AATAATAATAATAATAATAATAATAATAATAATAATAATAATAATAATAATAATAATAATATTTGGGCAGAGATTGATCTGGTCTTGAGATGGATGGATGGAAGCAAGATGCAGTACTGTATTCGGTCGGGTAATTTTAATCCCTCTGAAAAAATTTATACTGAATATAATATACTACAAAGAGATTGTATGGTATAAAATTCTTTAAATGGTTATAATTTATAAACTGGGAAATGAGATAGGCTCTGGTTATAAGAAATGTTGCTTGCAAGATAACTTGGAGGTGACTGACCTAAACTACACAATCACCAAAATAAATGTAACTAATAATTCTGCCTCCTCTCTTAAACTTATCTCAAATATCAAAATATAAGACTAGCCTATGGAGTAACAAATTCAGTGGGAAAAAAAATTTAATCAAATAATTGACTAAATGGTAAAAATGACTGAATTATAAAAATTAGACTAAGTTTATATTATTGATATTTATTTGATAAAACAAAGGTTGCAGCAATTTTTTTTTTAGTTAAAAAAATTTGTTAATCTTTCATCAGGTTATTGGATTTATGGTAATTCAGTAAAAATATATATAGTCAATTTTCTGCCCTAGACAAAAAATTGGTTATGGAAAACTGAATTACAAATATAAAATGGAAAATGGATGAAAGATGGGTTAAATTCTGATTGATTGCAAATTTAGTTACACTGGATAATTATGCAACTTTAAAAGCAGGAGCATAAATCTAGCCTATCTATGAAGTAAGCCTATGGCTTAGCTTAAGATTTTTGGTTCTATATTATAAAAACTTTAAAATTAAATAAATTTTTTTACAGAGTTTATTTTTTTTTATATATACACTTCAGGCAAATAAGAAGGAGATTTATAACTAAGAAAAACAACCAGATCTCACCTTGTTATTTCATGCAGTTTTCCTTCTATAGACGTCGCATTTATTCCTAAATGCTCAGGATGATTTGGGCTTGAAAAAATTGGAATCTGCTGTAGTATTTATTTAGCTGCTATTCATGGTATTTTTAAGAACTTCTATAACAAAAATGTTGTTTTTTTTTTATCATCTGAACTAGAATTGTTTTGTTAATTTCAGCCCTAGGGCCCTTCGCTTCTGTTGTTGTAGGTCCAGCGCTAGCCTAATATATAAAAAAAAGGAACAAGGCCTTCGCCTCGTGGAAAAAATTAGTCCAAAGTTAAACAAAGCTGTTTCCATCTCATGAAATTATTTCTTGTTGGAGACAAAATACTTAAATATTCTTATATTATATTTGTAACTCTGAACCAAGAATGAGATATGGAAATTTCACCTAGGTATAAACTCCTTCTTAAATTTTAAATATTAAAATTTGAGATAAACTAATACATTATAAAATTAATTAATTAAAGATTTAGTTAAAAGTTTAATAAATACATTACCAAAATCTAAATTTATGCTCATTTTTACTGTTGCTTTATCCAGGTATGTTTTGTGAAATTTAAAGAATATTAGTTTTACTTCTTGGCATCAAAATCTTGAAAAGTATTTAAAATTAACTAAAAAATATTTTATAGAAAAACTTTGTTTTGTACACTCCCACCAGAACTGTTCAATTTATTTAAATTTATTCATATAAATTTATTTAAATTGAAAAAAAGAATCAATTTTTTTTTTTTTTTAAATAATTAAAAAAAATTATAGGTTAAATGAGCATGAAAAAAAAAGGAAAAAAAATCCACTTAAATTGAACTAAATAAAAAAATTAAACTAAATATCTAGAATAATTATAAAATGCAAATGCACTTCAATTCTATGTAGTCTTAGCATTTTAAAATTACAGTAAGTTTTAAGAGCAGCATTGTTTTCAGTCAGTCTCAATGCAGCATTATGGTTATGTTTCTCAGGAAAGGAGTAAATTATATAGCTTTCAACATGGCATTCTAAAAAATTTGGCACTTTTCCTCTATCAAATGGGAGGAGATTTTCATTCTTATGCTCAAGTTTTAATTTATTATGAAAGAAAAATTTTGAGAATTGTGAACACCCTTTCAGATATTCATGATGATGGTTTCTTCCCCTTTGGCTAATATTTAAGATACAAGTATTTTTATTTTTATTTGATATAATGTTTGAATTTGGAGATGGGGCAAAAATTGTGGCTCTTACATATAATTTAGTATCAGATTTATCAGGCTTAAGAAAATATGGTCCTGGGAAACAGTTTGAATTTTTTAATGGTTTTGGGGGAAAGCATGGTGAAATACAATTATCAAACCTAGCCAAATTTAAAGGAGTTATATACTTTTCAGAAGCTTTATGTAATCTTTTTTCTTCAAAAACAGAACATTTTTGCAACTTTTTTCTTTCACATAGGAAAGAATCTAACAAAGATAATGCTACTGTACTGTCTTGATAGATGGGAATTGATTCTACTTGAATAGCTTCTATATAGTAATTACCACAAAGTACATTATGCAAATTAAAAATGAATTCTGTAGTTAATGTAATACTCAAGGATTCAAAGGTAGGAATATGTTTACATTTGGATTTGGTATTTACTGAACTATTCTGCACAATAACAAATTTAACTCCATTATTCATATTGGAAATAAGGTCAATTACCCCAAGTATAACTTTACATGTGTCCCACTGAAGTACTGAAAATTTAACAGTGAGGGAAGGTAATTGAAAATATGGATTTAAAATAAATTCACCCACTTTGGGGAGGTTAAGCATAAATGGTTGCAGTCTCAAGCAATAAGGCTGAAGAATGAGAGGAAATGTATAGCAAGAGTATGGTAGGCCTACTTCCTCAACTGTGTTTTCTTTAAATTTTTGGGAAGAGGGAGCAGGGGCCTCTTTTACTTCTGAGGAATGTTCTTTAAACTCACTCATATTCAATGATGTGTCTTTGTTGCACTGGTCATATAACACCTCCTTAGCACTATCTAAATTATCATTTATTTCATCATCTACAATTTCATTACTCAAATTACACTCAATCCCACCTTTCAACTCATTTACTAGCTCAACATGAGATTTTGACCCTGAATGAGGAATCATGTTATCTGTATTAGAGTATAGTTGGGGTGTATTGAAAGATTGTTCCATTGTAGCACAATAAATGATTGCAAGGATCTCTTTACATTTACTTTGATAGTCAAGACACAAATTATATTCCTGTGCAAACTTATCAGCATCAAATTGTTTGGAAAATTGGATATCTTGTATTTCATTATCCAGATATTTTAAAGATTTCTCCTTATCTTCAACCATATATTTTATTTTATTCATTTCCACTAAGGATGTGGGAATATTGGTTTGGATTTTACTTAACTCTAAGGTAATGTCTCTTCGGATGAATTTACGTTTTAATATTAAAAGGTTTAAACTAGCCATATTGAAAAGAAAAAACTTATAAAAATTGGAACTAATAAAATCTGAAACATGTACAGTATGTTAATACAGTTTTAACTAACTTTTTTTTTTTTTTTTTTTTTTTTTTTTTTTTTTTTTAGTTTTTTTTAAATTTAATTTTTTTTTTTTTAAAATTTTAAAAAAAAAATTTATATATATATAAGGATTTTAACTGTTATTATGAGAGATTTAAGATCGATGAATAGTCTACTTAACTGAAGTTGCTTATAGATTTATAAAAAAAAAAAAAAAAAAAAAAAAAAAAAAATATATTTTTTTTTTTTTTTTTTTTTACTATTATTTATTTATTTATTTATTTATATATATTTATTATTATTATTATTTTTTTTTTATATCAAATTAAAATATGCAACAAGCTTTCGGAAAAAGAAACTATGCAAAAATGGTTTTAATAAAAAAAATAAATTGTAGGCCAAATTTTTGACTAACGTCTGAAAATATTTGGACGAAAGAAAAAATTTTTTTGCAAAAAATATTTTGACAAAAAATAAAATCGTTGACTAAAAAAAAAACTCGAAAAAATTTGAGGAACTTTTAACAAAAAAATTGTAAACAAAACTTTCGACTAAGTTATGCAAAAAATATTATTATAAAAGATTTATGCGAAAAAATTTTGAATGAAAAAAAAATCGACTAAAAAATTTTTGATAAAAAATTGCGAAATTTTTAACTTTAAAAAAAATAAAATCATAGGCAAAACTTTCAACTAAGGTTATGGAAGCAACAAATTGTGCTTGCACATATAGAATATGCAAAAAGTTTTGAAAAAGAAATATGTGAAAATTGTTTCGACCAAAAATAGGTAAATCGTAGAAAATTGGTTTCGACAAAAATATGCGAAATTTTTTGGAAAAATCAAATTTAAGAAAAAAAATGGTATTTAAGTTTGCTTAAAAGATAAATTTTAAACAAAATATAAATATAAAATATGGTTATGAGTTTTGTAAAATTATAATTTGAAGAATTCGCAAATATTTAAAAAAAAAAATTTTTTTTGTTATTTTAGCGCATTGCAATTTCCATCAAGCCCAGATCAATCCTTTTTAATTACGCCTTGCCTGTCCTGTCACGGTCGCCATGAATAAAAAAACCCTAGCCAAAGTTGTTTGGCTAACTGAATATTTGAAAAAAGTTTCAAAAAAATATTTTTAAAAAAATTTGCAACATTTTACTCAAAATTTATGGTTTAAAAAAAAAGGTTTTTAAAACTTAATTTTTATACATTAAAATAATAATATAATATAATGAATAATAATAATTAATAATAATAATAATAATATAATAATAATTAATAATTAGGCAGAGATTGATCTGGTCTTGAAGTGGATGGATGGAAGAACGATGCAGTATTCAGTTGGGTAGTTTTAATCCCTCTGAAAAAATTTATACTGAATATAATATACTACAAAGAGATTGTATGGTATAAAATTCTTTAAATGGTTATAATTTATAAACTGGGAAATGAGATAGGCTCTGGTTATAAGAAATGTTGCTTGCAAGATAACTTGGAGGTGACTGACCTAAACTACACAATCACCAAATAAAATGTAACTAATAATTCTGCCTCCTCTCTTAAACTTATCTCAAATATCAAAATATAAGACTAGCCTATGGAGTAACAAATTCAGTGGGAAAAAAATTTAATCAAATAATTGACTAAATGGTAAAAATGACTGAATTATAAAAATGAGACTAGTTTATATTATTGATATTTATTTGATAAAACAAAGGTTGCAGCAATCCAATTTTAGTTAAAAAAAAATTTGTTAATCTTTCATCAGGTTATTGGATTTATGGTAATTCAGTAAAAATATATATAGTCAATTTTCTGCCCTAGACAAAAAATTGGTTATGGAAAACTGAATTACAAATATAAAATGGAAAATGGATGAAAGATTGGTTAAATTCTGATTGATTGCAAATTTAGTTACACTGGATAATTATGCAAGCATAGGAAAAAATGAGCATAAATCTAGCCTATCTATGAAGTAAGCCTATGGCTTAGCTTAAGATTTTTGGTTCTATATTATAAAAACTTTAAAATTAAATAAATTTTTTGCAGAGTTTATTTTTTTTATATACACTTCAGGCAAATAAGAAGGAGATTTATAACTAAGAAAAACAACCAGATCTCACCTTGTTATTTCATGTAGTTTTCCTTCTAAAGACGTAGCATTTATTCCTAAATGCTCAGGATGATTTGGGCTTGAAAAAATTGGAATCTGCTGTAGTATTTATTTAGCTGCTATTCATGGTATTTTTAAGAACTTCTATAACAAAAATGTTGTTTTTTTTTTATCATCTGAACTAGAATTGTTTTGTTAATTTCAGCCCTAGGGCCCTTCGCTTCTGTTGTTGTAGGTCCAGCGCTAGCCTAATATATAAAAAAGGAACAAGGCCTTCGCCTCGTGGAAAAAATTAGTCCAAAGTTAAACAAAGCTGTTTCCATCTCATGAAATTATTTCTTGTTGGAGACAAAATACTTAAATATTCTTATATTATATTTGTAACTCTGAACCAAGAATGAGATATGGAAATTTCACCTAGGTATAAACTCCTTCTTAAATTTTAAATATTAAAATTTGAGATAAACTAATACATTATAAAATTAATTAATTAAAGATTTAGTTAAAAGTTTAATAAATACATTACCAAAATCTAAATTTATGCTCATTTTTACTGTTGCTTTATCCAGGTATGTTTTGTGAAATTTAAAGAATATTAGTTTTACTTCTTGGCATCAAAATCTTGAAAAGTATTTAAAATTAACTAAAAAATATTTTATAGAAAAACTTTGTTTTGTAACATGTTGAGGTGTTCAGCTTACAGGTTTTGGGAGCGAGGTAAGTTGGGCCCCTCCTCGCTAGTTCTCCTTTCGAGCATCTCCGCAACTGTCTACCCCTCCTCCTCCCAGTTCTTCTCTTCCTTATCCTACTTTGCGTTCTGGTCATCCCCTTCGTCCTGCTGTTCTTTTAACTCAGTAAGAACTCCGTTCTCGCTGGCGAGAGGGGGGGGGGGTAATTTAGCCTCTTCTCTCCTCTCTCTCTCTCTCTCTCTCTCTCTCTCTCTTTCTTCTCCTCTCTCTCTCTTCTTCTCCTCTCTCTCTCTCATCTCTCTCTCTCTCTCTCTCTCTCTCTCTCTCTCCGACTTTGGTTTCTTTAATTTTTATTGCTTTAAACAATTTTCGCATCCATGCACTAAAATATTTTTATTAGCGCAAGCAATTTTTTACTCTATGTCTTTTGGGGCTATCTCTCGCAACTCTTTTCTTGTTCTTTAAGTCATTCCTTAAATATAAGGGTGTATGCAATAGTTTTCCCTTAATGTTAGAGAATATAGGCAACCTGTCTTTCCCCGTTCTCTTCACTCCTTTCCGATCTTCAGTGCTGCCAACACGTGCTTTTTTTGTGTTTCTGTCGCTCTCATTTTTACGCTTCTGATGTCATCTTTATGGTATTTACTTTTTGTGGCTGTTATAGTGTTTCATCTCCAGTAAGCACTGGGTATGTGTTTAAACAGTTTTTTAGATTTAAGTTCGTATATATTTTTAGTGATTAATAATTATAAAGTAATTTCTGTATATAAAAAAAATTCATATTTTTGCCAAAGTGTATAAATATTTTTACAGTAGTACTTTTTTAGAATAGTTTTAATTTTAAGTTTCGAATATTCTAATTTGCTCCACCCCCTATCGCGAATTTTTTTTTATGTTATTATAATTTCGTATTTCTATATAAATTTATTATTGTTATTATTTTTTGGTGTTGTTATTTTTATTATCAATTACTATTTATATTTATATTTTTTATATAGGTTTTTGCTTCTTTTGCGATTTGCGTTTTGCTTTTTGCGACTTTTTTGCGTCTTGCTGAATAAACTTGAAGGTTCGTTGAATCTTTCTATATGATTAGTGAGCGCGATTGCGATATACTACAATATATATATATATATATATATATATATATATATATAGTATATGTAGATATTATTATGATATAGGTTATTAGTGACGAATCAAAAATAGTATTTTATTTAATATATAATATATATTTATATATTTATATATATATAATATATTACAGATTACCACCACTCACGGGCTGGACCCTTTTCAAGGAGGGAACAGAAAATAAAATACAGGAAAACCCACTCAAGCCCAAGTCTAACACAAATCTCTTAAGTGATCTCAGACGTGGGCTTTAAAGAGAGAAAAATTAAATACAGTTGGAAAAACAGAAGGTGGCAAGGGGTTCCACAGAACAGAAATAGTTGGAAAGAAGGAGGCACCACAACGAATGAGTCTGGGGTTTTCAATGCTCGCGCAAAATTCACGCAAGAGCAAGGCACCTCTTGTACTACGTGGGTGAAGTAATGGAGGTGGAATGCGAGCGGCCAACTCCTCGATCATCTGCCGTTGTAGTACCTTTAGAAAAGAGATAGTGCGCCAACATCACGTCGCAGAGAGTTTGAAAGTAAGGAACAATTTATTAGTCTCTTAGCTTTAGACTCGACTATATCCAATATAAAGGTGGGGGCCGGAGCCTCCCCAGATGTGAGAACAGTACTCCAAATAAGGGCGAATAAGGCCCTTGTACAACTGGAGTAGCTGTGCAGAGGAAAAAAAATTCCCGCAACCTGAGCAGAACTCTCAGCTTCTTTGAGGCCACCTTAGAAATCTTTGTGATATGAGCTTTCTAAGACAATTTTTTGTTTATGCTCAGACCAAGTATGTTTATGTTGTCAACAGGAATTGGAAAGGTGAGAGGTGTTTTTTAGAGGAAGTTGTAAAGAAGTTGAGTTTTCAAAGAGTTAAATATGACAATGTTGCGGTGGCCCCACCGAGAAATAAAACCCATGTTGCGGGTGGCCCCCCGAAATCCCATCCAGGTCTGCTAGAATAGAATCGGAAAGCTGAAGACGAGAGGCAACTTTAGATGAAAACGAGGGAGCAGATTTGAAATGAGTGGAAGAATGGAGAGTGGAGTCATCGGCATAAGAGTGAACAGAGTTAGAAGTTCAGCTGAAGAGATCGTTGATGAAAGTAAGAATAAAGTTGTAGATAAAACAGAACCCTGTGGAACACCACAATTAACAGGAAAGGAGGAAGATGTCGCTCCATCAACGAGTGCTGATATGGAGCGATCAAAGAGAAAACTTGACAAGAGAAAGCAAAGAGAACTAGGAAACCCAAAGGAAGGGAGCTCAGGGAGTAGTGACGCGTGACATACCCGGTCAAAAGCTTTTGATATGTCGAGCGCCACCACACAAGATTCCCATATTCTCTAAGGACAGAAGATCATAAATCAGTTAGATAGGAGAGTATGTCACCAGTTGACCTCGAGCGTTGTAGTTGTTATTAAAAAAAAAAACACAAAGAGTATAAAGGAGTGGGTGTGATAAATTTGGTTTTTAAAATGAAGGAGCAACAAAGAAAACACACACACAGTTTTATAAGTTTATTAAAGAAATATATAGAAAAATACCAAAACGCAGTCAGTCTTTTATTAAGTCAATAGTTCTTCGTCACATAGTCCATAGTCTAATAAAAACAAAATACTTAAAAAAAATCAATATGAATTAACTTACTCAATATGAATTAACTTATTAGAAATTTCTTTATTACCAAAAAAAATATAAATGTATAATACAGAAATCATAAAAACATCAATACAAAATATCATAACATTGAAAAATATAAACAATAAAAAAAATCAATAGGTGATAGTCTCATCTAAATAATCAACATATAAACAATATACAATTCAAACAATTTACTTCAGGGAACAATCTCAGGGGCAATTTCAGGGGGTTCAATTTATGGGTTTTCTGGGTTTTTTACGGGTTTCAATTCTGGGGTTTTCAGGGGTTTCAATTCTGGAGTTTTCAGGGGGTATATGTTCAAGGATATTGGTTCAGGGGTATTCTTGTTCAAGGGTATTGGTTCAGGGGTAATTTCTTCAGGGGGTAAATGGTAAAGGGGACTTTTCTGGGGTATTTTTATGGGGTTAATTTTCTGGGATTATTCTTCTGAGGTATTTTGGATCGGATCTTCCTCCTTAAATACCTTCAGCCGAAGAAAGAAATATAAGAGCGAAACAAATATATGATCCCCTCTTCGATCTCTTCCAACACAGCCAAAGAAAAGATGGAAAGAAAAAAAACTGGTCGTTGTGCAGACCAGTTTTTTCTTGTTCACAAACTGGAAAAAGCAATATATATATATATATATATATATATATATATATACTATATATATATATATATATATATATATATATTATATATATATATATAGGAAAAAGCAATAATATATATAATATGATACAAACAAAAAAATAGACTCTCTTTACATACCTGGACTCCCTTGAACGCGCGACTGACTGACTGACCTGTTTCCCTCTCATACACATGGACTAATACTCAATAAAATACTTACGGTCAGCTCACTACAGCATCGAAAGCCATAGTGAAGCCTTTTGGTCGATGAAACCCTTTTCTGTTTGATAGTATATTTGGTTATAAAGCAAATCCCACAACATGACTCAAAGGATCTTAAAAAGGACCCCAGACTTCTTGATAAATTGTAAACTCTATTTTCTAAATGAAATGGGAAAATAGCAGCGAGAAATGAATAGCTAGCCCGTACAAAAATATTGCATCAGAAAAGTACTGCATACTGCATAGTGACAAAGTTTACCATATATGGTAAACTTTGATAGTGATTAGTGAATACTGTTTGAAACATGATATAACAATAGTCAGGTTGCCAGCTTAGCAGTGGCAGCTCCAGACGTTGTTGATGGAGCTTCTTCTTCTCGCTTCCAGTATCAATTGTAGTGTTCCAAACCGTTCTGTTTTTTTCTTACTTTATTTCTTCTTTTCATTAACTTCTCAGCTGCTTTTCTATCTTTGTCTATATATAGGCCTAGGTATTTTAATTTTTACACCACTTTGGGTGGGTTTGTATATGAACATAGGCAGACCCATTTTTCACAGAGATGAAAATGATGTGACAAATTCGCTCATTCACTGGCATACATTCACAGTTTGCTACGTAGACCTCTCCTGTTTTTGTCATTTTGTCATTTGTCGGTAAGATATGCTTACACAGTTTTAGCACGAATTTCGTGCAAAATCGACCACGACGGCTTACGAGGTTTACTTTTGATCGGAAACAATTGGAATCAGCTGTTGTGATGGAGCCCGGCGATTTGGAATAAACAAATAAAATAAAATAAACATTTGTTTACATTACATATAATTGATAAACTTTTGTGGTGTTCATCGATTTGGAAGAAATTAGGGTAATAATGTAGCAGAACCGCTCCATCGCCGATTTTTATAAAATCACAGCATAGATTCTAAATAAATTGTAATGAAGTAAAAAACAAAACAAAAAACAAACGACGTCTTTAGGAAAAAAAAGTTAGCCTCTCAAAGTTATGAATCTTATAAGAGTTTTCAGTAATTGTTACCCAGAGGGTTGTGCCCCCAATTTTTATGAAAATCACAAGATATAGGCTACTCTAAAAAAATTTACAGCCTCTCAAAGTTGAAAATTCCCATAGGATTTTTTTTTTTTGGAAAATAATAGATATACTTAAAAAAAAAAAAAAAAAAAAAAATCAGTAGTCTCTTTAGGTGCCGGCAGCTCTCAAAGTTTTTAAAATTTTCTTATAGACTTTTTATAAAAATTAGCAGGGCCCTCAAAAAGTGCCTTCAGTTTAGGTCAGAAAACTCGTTATAGTCAGTTATGATAAGATTTGTTAATTCTACATAGATTTTCTCTGTGTATACCTAACAAAACTTATCATAACCTGACTTAGAGGGCCTGAAATGAGACCAAACCTGGATGGATCAATATTGAAAAGTCTATGGGAGTTTTAACAACTTAGAGAGGCTGTAGCTTTTTTTTCCTAAAGAGAGCGACGATTTTCGTTTTCACTATTCTTCATTATTATTTTTTTTAGAGTATATCCTATGATTTTCATAAAAATCAGGGGTGACAACCCTCTGGGTAAAAATTAGAGAGTTTTCTCATATTCCAACTGACCGAAACTTCATTTTAAGCATAGGCAACTTTACAAATCAAAGGCTATGACCTATAAAAACCATGTTGTGAAAATAATAGTATTGGAAAATATATAAAAATATAAAATTTAATTTAGTTTATTTGTGAATGATTACTGGTGGTAGAGTCTAGATGAAATCCTATCAATTCTAATGTTATTAAATAATTTGCTTTCAAACTGTAAACATTTTTTCAGAAAATATACTCTGATTCAAATATAGAATAATACCCAAAACTTGATATCCAAGTATCCAAAAGAGCAAGAGCAATTGTTGGTATATCAAATTGGAGAAGCTTCATTCCATCTCTTAGCTCTATCAATACAAGTTAGCAATTACCTATTTTTTGAGAGTAATCTGTGACTAGTTGGTAAGTATTTTCACTCAACAATGGATCACATATTCACATAGAGTATTAGAATTAGATAAGTCAATTTTAAAGTTTTAAATAGCTTCAAATGAGGAATCTGGTGCATCATTCGGATTCATTCCAGAGGAGATTCTTTGCTTTTGGCTTTAAATGAATTGATTTAGTTAGTGGGAAGACAATTTGAGCATAATTTGAAATCATAAATCTATAGCATCCTGTCATGCCAAGATTCAAGAGACAGAGAGCTTTGTTGAAATCTATTGGTTTCAAAATTGAAATTATTTCGTAACCTTAGAAGAAAGAAGTTTCAATACTTTTAAAATAAAAAGTTTTTTTTTTTTTTTTATATAATAGAATTAATATTTTCTCTAATTTACACGTATTTACAGTTCCAATAATTTTAATGATTGTTAATGCCAAAGCCTTTTAAATATCTTGTGTCATATGTATGATTTCATATTTCCACATGCATTTTTGGGGATATTGATATAATTATTTCATTTGATTAAAAACAGATAAATTAAATTAGATAATATAGTGGCAGCAGCAAATAGTATATGCATAGCAGTTGAGTTATTAGCAGGAGTGGTTATGCTATATATAGTATAGTATAGTATATATATATAGTATATATATATATAATTTATAGATATCTGCAATATATATTTATATATATATATATATATATATATATATTATATATGTTGTTGTTGGTATGATATATATATATAAGGCTAAGAGGCTTTTTATAGTTAGTATATATATATATATAAATATATATATATTACCGGTATATATTTGGTTATATATATATATATATATATTACTAAGATAAGGCTATTGATATTTTTGTTTGGTTGTTATTATATATATATATATATGTTATATATATATATATATATATATATGTGATGGGAACGATTATGGAATTTTCGGTCGATGACTCCATTGACCATTGTATATAAAATTCTTGACGATGGACGATGACTATTAATTAAAAACTATCTTATAATTTCTTTTCTCTCTCTCTCTCTCTATATATATATATGTTATATATTATAATTGAGAAAGAGCATATATATATAAGCAGTATATATATATATACATATATATGCATATATTATTAAGAGCAGTATATATATATATATATATATATATATATATATATATATGACAGGGAATATTGTTTCCTCTGGGGTTCAACCTCCCGAAATTATTCTTTCTAGCGATCAAAATTTTTGATTCCTTAAGTCTCAATAATACACACAATAATAATAATAATAATACACACACACACACACACACACACACAATAACCAATAACAATAACAATAACAATAACAATAACAAAAATAATAATAATAATAATAATAATAATAATAATATAATAATAATAATAATAATAATAATAATAATTAATCAATGAAAATGAAAAGTATTTATTAATGGAAATAGTTTTAATGTTTGTGGTCCTTAACTATTTCTTAGGTCATGGCTGTTCCTCATACATGTATGAAATATTTATTTAGACCGGGGATTTAAATGCAAGGTTTCAAGTTTGCAGATGATGCAAAAATGGCCACTTTCAGTAAGGAATAATGATGATGTATAAAGATTTAAAAGATAAGTGAGGGAGCTGTAATCGCTGATGGGATGAGCAGGTTCATTCCTCAAAGGCCTCTTCTTTTTCTTCCTCATCTTCTTCTCTTAAAAACTAAATCTTTCTTTTCCTCATAATCCATGGTTCGATCGTGCTTTGGCTCCTCTCCTGGCCATTCAGGTTGTGGCACACTGCCTATCAAAAGTACCCCGCCTCCCACACTCGCCACCTTCATTCAGCTAGAAATCGCAGGGATACTCTTCGACGAGCAAAGCTGGCTTCCATCAAAGGAAAGTGTGCCACCCTCCTTGGTTCTCCTACTGACAAATCTTTCATCCCTAGCAACTTCTGATCTCAAGCCTTATTCTTATTCTATCTGATCATTGTGTTGCTAATTCTCCAACTTAGTGCTAATCTCTTCAGCCCCTCGCACGCTCAACTATATTCTCATGTCTCAATACTAGCACTCTCTCCCCTCCCTCAGTGGAAGCCCTTTGCATGTCCAACCTATTCGAAGCCGCTCTGATCCTTTTAACTATCGCCCCATAGCTCTCTCTGTATTCTATCTAAGATCTTTAGAAACCCTTCTCAACTCACTTCCTTCTTAGATCATCTCTGGATACTACTCCCGGGATTCCAGTGTACGGCTCTCTGCACGAAGCTCCACTTGCCATATATTCCTATCTAACCCGATTTATGCTTGCCTAGGGAACTACGGAGACTTAGTATATGCTGACATATTCAAAGCATTTGACGAGTGGATAGAAGCGCTCACTTGTTTCAAGCTCCCTTGGCTTCCTCCTTCTTCTTTTTGCTTACTTTTAGTCTAGCTTTCTTTTCAAATCGCTCAATATCGGCTGTTGCTTATGGGACGACTTCCTCTCTTTCTGTCAATAGTGGTGTTCCTCAGGGTTCTGTCTTGCCTCCTACCCTTTTTCATTAATGATCTTCTCACCCTGCACCCCTAACTCTATCCACTGTGAGCTCCATGACTTCCGACCCTTCGCCTCTTAATTCATATCAATTTACTCCCACTTCTTTACTTCAATTGAGCTCTCTCTGTCTTAATCTTTCCGATTTTATGCTCGCTGATGGATAGAAATAACTCAATTCAATTTAAATTTTAAAAAAAAACCCAAATTCAATTACAAATATCCTTCTCCAAAATACCTTCTTAACTTCTTTCCTGTCTCTTTTTCTGACGGTCTCTTGTCGTCTTTCCTAAGTTAGGACAAAATAATAAACATCCTTGGCCTTACCATGAACAAAAAAATGTCTTGAAACCCTCCCCACATCACAACGGTTGTTAGAGCGGCCTCAAAGAAACTGGAAGCTCTGTTTAGACTGTGTACTTTCTCCTTTTTCAGGTTGCTCCGCTATCAAAGGTCTTCATCCGCCCATGGGCGGGAGTACTGCTCTCATATCTGGGCTCTGCTCTCACCCCGGCTGGACAGGGTCAGTCAACGGCAAAAGGCTGGCAACCGTTCTTCTGTACTTTCCAGTTCACTTGACCTCTATCTTTGCGGGCGATGTTGGTGCTTTTTCTTTCTTCATCCTATAGCCCTGATATGAATCAACTTTAAAACGCTCTGGACTTTCCGTGCAAAGGCAGCTTCCCTCGCATACATTCCTCCCTCCACTGCATAAGAATCTTTAAAAAAAAAAAAAAAAATTGCTATTATGAACCACCCTTTCCTTTATTCGGCGAAGCTACTTATCGAAGACAAGTTTTCAAGGAAAAACGTCATCATATTTTATGACGTCAGAGACCAATACCCAAGGAACACAAAGTAAATGAAACTAGGACAAAATAAAAAGTATATTATATATTAATTCTTTATGTATAAAAATTTATAGAAATATTAAAAGAAAAAATTAATGAAATAATTCAAATAGATGTTTAAAAATACTATGAGAATTGAAGGTCTGTTGCTTCAGCATTTATTAGTTCCAGTTGCTTTGTTTGGCATAGTCGTAGGCTGAACGTACCTAGCTCCGAAATTATGATAAATTATAAAAATATCATCTGCTCCTTACACTCAAAGTGTTGGGACCCGGTCCTCGGCCAGCCTATTTCTCTGGTGTGAGCCTATTTATGTGGTTTTGGGTATTTTCTACACTTAAAGTATATATTTGACAAAATCATTTACATAATAAAATTTTTCTCAATTAAATTTGAAAAGCAAATTAAATAATAATAGCAACAAATTGTACAATAATAAAAACAAGATGGTTGCCGCTCGGAAACAAAAAAATCTTAACATAGTTCAAGGTTGGTTCAGAGCTACCTGACTAAGGGAAGAGATTTCGCCAAGTATTTTGCGACGTCAAGGGTCTACATAAATATTTCTCAAGGTCGCTCATAAATTCAATTCTGCTAAGGGAGGATTCTGAAGTGACACTTTTACGAAAGGAAGAGAAAAGGCCCGTATATAAATACGGCCCTAAGTACCGCAGCGGCAAGTGCTCGAGGGAACTTATCACTCGCGTACCACCACCTTACGCCTTCGTAGCATAATAGGTGCTGTATCTGCGCACGAGAATTGTGTTGACATTGGTAAACCCAGGCTAGTTTGCTGTGGTGCTTCCTTCTTCCCCACCCCACACCTCTGTTTTGTGGAATTCTCTTCCATCTTCTGTATTTCCTACTGGATTTAATCTCCTCACTCTTAAAGCCTCCGCGGTCTGTGCTCATATGCGTATTTTGTGCTAGAGGGTTAACTTTTGAGAGTACTACACCCCCTCCTGAATAGGCTCCTGCCCGTGAGTGGTGGTGACAACTGCAAAAAAATCCTGAATGGGCAGATATGGCAAATGAACTTCCAATGAACTGAATCTCCTATTCCCATCCAAAACATCATTCAGATTATCCCAGAAAATCGTACTTTTCAACATTACCCTCAGATGGATCATATATGTCGCAACCACACAAATTCTTTGACTTTTTTCAATCCCTAAATTTAACCTTTAGACTTCAAGTACTCACTCACACAAAAATTCACCATAGCTCTCTATTTTCTCCTTTTATCCCCCCTCTCATTCCTTTCCACAGCAACACAAACACATTTCAACACTCACTCACTTTCATTTTCACCGTTTCCTCTTATCTTTGTTTCAGTCATAGCGAGCAATCAAATTTACTTCCCTTTTCTAAATACATTCATCACCTCTCCTCATCTCCTCAACATTTATTCCTCTGACATTTCATATACAGATACTTCCATTCTCATACGATTCATACATTTAAGGATAGAAGGGCATCTACTGCGATCTCTTCTCCGAGGCATGCATTAGCATCCCTGGCAAGGAGCGCAATCGTAGGCAGACAACCTAACTACCACTGTCCCTAAGTCGCCTTCCACAACACGCAGAACATACGATGTGGGAAATTTTTTCTCCCTACACGACATATAAGGGATAGGGATGTTTGTTAGATGATGGATATAAGGGATAGATGTCTGTAAGATGTTGCTCCGGGAAGAGGGTGAATATAAGTACATGTGTATATGATATGTTGTCTGGAGGATGAGTGTGGATATAACCACAGAACAGAAAAGAGGCTAACCATTAGGCACTGGAATGTCATACATACCATAAGCAAATGGGTGTATATATATACAGCATATATATATATAGTAGTTATATATATATATATATATAATAAGTTATAAAGAGCAGCAGCAGTTATATATATATATATATATATATATATATACCGGTATATATATATATACCGTGATATATATATGGTTACTATTATTATTATGTTATATTGAAAGATGCATATATATGTTATGGTTATTATTATATATATATATATATATATATATATATATATATATATATATATATATATATATATATATATATATATATAAATATAAAAATTATTATTCTTATTAATATTATTATTATTATTATTATTATTATTATTGTTATTATTATTATTATTATTATTATTATTATTATTATTATTATTATTATTATTATTATTATTGAGTTTTAATATTATTCGTAAATTTTAATATTTGTTCAATTAATCATCAAAATAATCGCGAAATTTGCCGATGACGATTTAAAAAAAATATGCCGATTTTTACTGATGACGATGACGATGACGATTAATCGGCCCATCACTAATATAAGATATATATATATTAGTTATACAGCAGCAGCATAAAGTATATATATATAGTATAGCAGCGGTGGCTGGGTTATGGTATATATAGTGCATATGGCTACTACTGGTTAAGGCTGGCGCGCAAGGCTGGTTATTGGCTGGCTGGCTAAGCAGCAGCAGCATGCTACTGCTGGTTGCTGCTAAGGCTGTTACAGCAGCAGCAGCAGTTAAATAGCAGAGCGCAGCAGCATATATATAGCGTATACTATATATATATAAGGCCGCATACCTTTTAGATATCTTCTGTGTCATATGTGTGATTTCATATTTCCACATGCATTTTTTGGGATATTAATAAAATTATTTATTTGATTAAATTAACCCATCAATTAAATTAGATAATAATTATATATATTTACTGTATATTTATTTCTATAGCTATGTTGGCAGATAGTTGTATACATTCAAACATCCCATAAAAATAATATTTTTGCTCCTTTTTCAGAGAATCCTGCTTAAGCAGGTTTTATGCCCAATTTTTAATGGAGCTCGTTGTAAGATAAAATATTCAATATAATTAACCTCTAAATTTTTAATACCTATTGTTCAAAAATGTGAACTTCCAGCATGAAATATATTGTTTACACAAATACCAAGTCCTTAAATCAAACTATAATATGGTCTTACTGACAGTTCTCAATGTTTAGCTCTGATAATCCTCTGAATAACATTATTGAAGATTACAAAATTCTAAACTGTTTTTCTAAATTTGAAATACCAGTTATTCATCATTAACTTTCACTTTGGAAGAAATTTGACAATTGCATACATTTATCATTTTTAGTTCTCATTCTCTAAATACCATTATTTAAGGAATAAAAATACAATTACGAGTATTTTCTTTATTGTGGCAATTTCTATTATTAGCGTTATTTGCATATATATATATATATATATATATATATATATATATATATATATATATATATATATAAATAAAAATACAAATATAGGTATATATATATATATATATATATATAAATTTTGAATACCTGCTTTTCAAAAGCTTGAATTTTGGTGAAAGAAAAATTTATTGATCACAATAATGAATACCTTTAACTTGTTCATTTTAATCATGATGGTTAATTTACCAGCCTCAATATTTAGATCTCATAAACTACCGAATATCATTATTTTAAGAAATCCTAAATTAAAAATAATTTATCTCTTCTTTTATACTTATATTGGACCCTTATTGTTCTGGTGAAAGATATTAATTACAAACAAATGCTACGTTCATAAATAATCAGACTACAATATGGCGTTAGTAAGAGATTTCAACGTGTTCAACCTTTCATAAGTTCTGCCTATTACTATTGAAGAAATACAAAATTTAATGAAATTAACCTTTATAAATTGAGCTAATTACTTACCGTATTACTTATTCAAAAAACTTGAACTTAATCAAATCAGAATGCTCCAAATAAGTGATGCCCAACCTTTAGTCTATCTTGAACATATTGAATTTTCAAAGATTTTTGAAGCGCACTAATATATATAGTATATATATATATATATATATAGAGCAGCATAGTTATTATGCTATATATATGCCATATACATATATATTATAGCATAGTTGAAGAAGAAGCAGCGTATAGTATGTTATTATATTGGTTACAGCTGGTTATGGTGAGTTGGTTATGCTATATATATGAGCAAAGAGCATATGTGCTGGCTGGCTATTATATACATATATACATATTATTTTTTGGTTGTTATTATATTAGTTATATATATATATATATATATATATACGGTATACAGCTACAAGGTGCCATATGCTGGAGTGCTAATCTGATAAATAGCATATAAGATATATATATATATATATATATATATATATATATAGAATTTATAGATTTTTAGGCGAGATAACTATATATATATATATAATATATATATATATAATAATAATAATAATTATTTTTAAAACCATTTCATTTTTAATAAATGTGATGAATCTGAATACACGAGTTGTGAGCCACAATAAAACAGTATGGTATGTGAGCAACATGTTGCTCATGAGCTACGGGTTGGGCACTGTAGCTCTAAATAATCACACTTTAATGTGCTTCTTACTGATAGGCCTTAATAATTACCTCTCAAAATCCCTTGAACTTTATTAGGTTATTTAAGAAATACAAAAATTTCCTCTAAACTTGGGTCACCTATTATTCAAAAACTTGGACTTCATCAGAAAATTCATTAATTACACCAAATTTTCAAAACCTTGAATTATCAAGCTATAATATGGTTTAACTAATTGGCCTAAGTATATAGCTTTCAAGAATCTCTTGAATTTCATTTTTTAAGAAATAAAAAATTCTAAATTAAATTTTTTTTTCTTTAATCGCTTCCTAAACAAACAAGGGATGTCAGATTCATGAACACATTAAAATTGATTATTGTAAGTCGTGTATAAAACTGCTAGAATTGTGAAAAAAAAAATTCTTTTATCTACATATATGTCTGGAAGAAAAAAGCACAATTTATAAAATTACCTTTGATACATTGTTTTTAATTTTTTTTTTTTTTTTTTTTTTCAGTAAAATCTACCCTACTCTTTCATTGTACTTAATTTTATTGGCATCTGAAAATGGCTTTAAATAAAAAAGAAATAAATGTTCTTTGTCCCAATGGTAGAAGAGTTAATATCAAAACTACATCTTCGACTAGTATTGGTCAGGTATAATTAAATTTTTTATTTTATGAACAATACCTTTGATTTAAGATTGAGAAGAGGAATATTTTAGATTATTATTAAAATATATATTTAAAAGGTAAATATATTTCCTAAAATGTCATTATAAATTTCTTAACCTGCACACCAGAAACATCCAAAAAAGGTTATATAGCTATGACATTTTTTGTCTTTCTAGAGAGTGGGTCATAAAGACTTAGGCTTCTATTATACCATTCATATATTGATTTAATATTTTATATAAAAGATTAAAAACTACCTTAGTATTTTTTAGCAACTTGTATTAATTTCATTTCAAATAAGTAAACATTCATATCAATATTCTTTATTTAAGTATATTTTGTTATATGTAACATATATATAATTTATTTATTTTTTTAATTATTTATTTCAGATAATTGAAGAAGCATGTATAAAGCAGAATCTTGACCCACTGAATTATAACATAAAGTTAGTAAATTTATAATAGGTATATAATATATGTTCAATAAAATTGATAAAAAAATGCAAAGATAGATCTATATTTTTTCTAAGTTTGATAATTGTTTTAAAGGTATATAAATCGTTATAAGGAAATCAATTTTAAAATGGTCATTTAATCATTTTAGCTTTTTCTATAATTAATTTATTTGTTTCTAGAGTTTGATTGAAAATTTTATTGACTCTATATATTGTACTCTTCATTTTTATTTTTATTTTCCTATTCTCCATTCAAATTTTAAATTTCAGACATCTAAAAAGAATTTTGGATCCAAGTAATACAATACAATATAGCAATATTCCAAATCGTGCTCAGCTTGAATTAGTTGAAGCTGAAAAACGACGCCAAGAATTAAATGTGATTGTTAATCTTGTTAGTAATGAGGGACTTCGTTTAATACATGAATTTTCTTCAAGTAGTGAGTTTAAATTTTTTTTTTATAAACAAAATAAAATTTTGGTAATAGTTGAGATTAATAGATTCTAAAAAAAATCAATATTTAACTTAAAAACAATCGTTTATGAAATGGGTATGAAGCAATGCTACCACATGTTGTTAATAAAAAATCTCCACATTTAGGATATATTTATAAGGAATGTTATTTAGTGTTTTCATATATTATTAGTTCTTTTTACATTTGAAAAATGAGTAAGGTTATTATAAGTTTTGTTAAGTATACACAGATTTTTTGTGTATACTTAGCAAAACTTATTTTAACCTAAACTTAATGGGTCATAAACAGAATTTAAGAAAAAAAAAATTTGGTAGATGGATTAAATTTATATATGAGAGAGGTTTGGCAGCGTCTTTTTAGTCCTCTAACATGGGGATGAAAGATAAATATAAAAAAAAAGGATATCAGAAAAAAGCAATCAATACTTCGTCAGAATCCGCTAATCTCGACTATTACCAAAATTTTTGTATTCAAGGCATTGTCATCTTCAACATCCCCATGAATTCCCATATACTGGCGTGATGTGCGCAGTGATAAATAGTTAAGTAGAAGAATGTAGCCCATTTTGAAAAAAAGCCCCCCCCCCCCCATACCCTTAAGTAAAGTGTGAGCCAGTCAGAATCACAATCCACCCTACAGCTTCACACACTGCAACAGACCTCCACTGTTCAATCTCATCAGTGTCAGGGTTCCTCATCTGGGCTAGGATCACAACCATTCCCCCTCACAAAACCACCATTTACTCTTATGCAAATTCTTCTTGCTTCCGCTAAATTCACATTCTATTTAACAAGACACTCTTTTACCAGCTCAACCCACTTTTCCTTATGTCTCCAAGTTTGTCACTTCCCAGTTTGTCACTTCCATTCTTCCCCTGCCATACCTACCTTAAATTCTTTCTAAATCACCCAACCACTTTAATACCTTTCCTGCCTCATTGCTACTTAATATAAACTGATTACTCCACTCTATTTATTCTTACACAGGCTTCACTATCAGCATACATACTTTTACTTCCATTAAAAGCCTACCACCACCACCATATGTCATTAGCGCCTGCCACAGAGCTTCCCTATTTATTAGTCCTGTCATATACCTGTTGCAAGTTCATAAAACCTAAATAAAGCTTCTTCTCTTATTTCCTCACTCATTACCATCAATGTAAAAATTTCAACCAAAACACCAACATATGTCTTCCCTACAATAAACTAATTACCCTATTGTTTCTACAGTTCCCCTTATCACCCTTATTCCAACACAAAGGTAATATCACTATCCCCTCTAGTCCTCCGCAACTACAACCTTCATAAATGCTTTGTTACACAACGTCTATGTCTAGTCACTCACAATCTCGCCTCTATTCTTGATCATTTCACCAGTAACCCCATCTATTCGATCTGATTTACCATTCTTCAACTTTCTCACTCTACCTATTACCCTCTCTTCCTACAGATTATCTCATCCCCAAAATACCTACTTCTTCTTACACCATCAAATCCACATCCATTCACTATCTCCTCTTCATCACTGTCCACGTTATGCGTATTTTCCAAATGTTCCCTCCACACACCGCGTCCGTCACACCAGTCACGAAAGTACTATCCTCCATTCAATAATCTATGAAGATTTCTATTACTCTCCTCAACCTTTTTTTACTTCCTTCCTAAACAGCTTCCTATTCCTTTGTAGGTCGGTCCTCCTTTCAAACTTATCATTTACCTCCATTTTCTCCTTTGTATGCAACTTTTAGTCTTCCTCTTTTCTTCCATATTTATTTGCATATACCTTTCTTTGAAACCTCATCATTGGATTTAATAAGTACATTCAGTCATACATCTTTTTCTTAACTTTCAACTGCTTGCATCGCCTCTTCATTCCATCATTCACTATTGACATTCTTACTTCCTACTTTGGCGCATCCACATTTTATTTATAAGAAAAGTTGTAAGAAAGATTTGGAAAATTTTATCTTTTAACCTCTGGTTGGAAAAGTGAAAGGTCATATAGAGAAATATTTGGATAATAACAAGATATTGTGTGACTCTCAACCTGGTTTTCGAAAGGGTAGATCATGTCAGACAAACCTTTTAGAATTTATGAAATACATTACTGACTGCATTGACCGAGGAGATGCAGTTGATATTATATATTTAGACTTTAGCATAGCTTTGATAAGGTTCCCCACATAAGGCTGATGAAGATGTTATGTACATGGTTGGATTAAAAAGTGGTTGTAGAATAGAAGGCAGTGTGAACTACTAAATGGCAATAATTCATCATGGGAAATAGTAGAGTGGTGTTCCACAGGGTTCAGTGCTGGGGCCACTATTGTTTCATATAATATATTATTATATATAGTATATATATATATATATAGTTATTGTTAAGAAAGCAGCAGTATATATATATAAGAGAGTATATATATATATATATATGCAGCAGCAGTAAAAGCAGTATATATATATATATATATATATATATATATATTATAGACCAGGGTCTTAAATGGAAGGTTTCTAAGTTTGCAGATGACACCAAAGTGGTTACCTCAGTAAGGAATAATGACAATGTATAAAGATTCAAAATGATCTTGATAAACTTCTTGGGTCGGAAGATGAGTGACAAATGAATTTTATTAGTAAAAAATTTAAGGTTCTTCAATTAGGTTATTCAAACAAAATATTTAACTATATTATGATTGGGGAATGGCTTGAGTCTGGACCAAGAAAAAGATTTAGATGTAATTATAAGCAGTAATCTGAAAGTGGCTAATCAGTGTTTGAAGCAAGGAATAAAGCTAATAAGATGCTAGGTATATTAAATCGCAATGTTGTTTACAAGAGCGAGGAAGTTATAAGTAAGCTGCATAATAGTTTTGTTAGGCTAGTATTTGAATATTGTGCACAAGTTTTGGCCCCTTATTTAAGAAAAGACATAGATATGCGGGAGAGAGTGCAACATAGAGCAACAATGATGATTTCTGGGTTTGTGGGGTAAAAGCTACGAGGAGCGGCTAAAGGAGTTAGGAATGTTTTATAGTAGCCACACCACGGGCGGGAGACCAGGAGACACAATAAGAAAATTAAGAGAAAGGCATGTCATCTTAATGTAAGAAAGCATTGATTCAGTAACAGGGTTGTAAATTTTTGGAATGGTTTGCCGCAGGAGGTGGTTGAGTGTAACTCACTTGCAACATTTAAGAAAGGATTGGATAGATATACGGATGGGTTCGGCAGCATATAGTATATTTTGATTAAGTCAAATTGGCGAGTTTTCTGTTAGCTATTAAGGTTAAACTGCATTTTGTGACTACCTGTATGACAATAAACTTATTAAAGCTTCTAGTGTGGTTAGCATGTACCTTAGCTATAATTTTTGCTTATGGTAGTAGTTAGTGTTTATATTATATTGGCCTTTGTATAGATATTGACACGCCTTAGAGTCGGTTTAGGTTGTGCATGTTGCATGATCATGTGTTTGATAAATATTACTTTAGTTTGACTGGGTCGATAGGCCCATGTGGCTCACTGTCTCGTTATTTCCTATGTTCTTTTGCCCTACTAAATGCTTCCTTAATTTGCGTCAAGATTTGCTCAATTTCATCCTCACATTCAACTGATTTTCAAGTGCTCTCACATACTTTTCTTTATAACCCTGTTCATTTAACTTCTCACTCCTAATTCTTCCCACTTCCTTTTTTTTTTTTAAATCTT
>JABUQX010050709.1:40000-42335 GCA_015478945.1 Trachelipus rathkii
AAGCTTTTCTACACAACTTCCAAATCCATTCCATCACCATCTCGCCTCCATTCATGATCATTTTACCCAGTAATCCATCTATGCCGGCAGATTTACCATTCTTCAACTTTCTCACCCTACCCATTACCTCCTTACTAATTACGTCATCCCCAAAATACCTATTTCGTCTTGCACCATCAAACCCACGCACATTCACCATCATCTCTTCATTAATTGATTTCTGTGATGAGAGAAATCTGTGTGTAAGTAATACATTTTTTGAACGCAAGATTATCTATAAGAATATTAAAGTAGGTGTAGGTAGAGATGTTGTCGAACTGAAGAGTATGATTGATTTTTTGTTGGTGAAGAAGATGTTGAAGTATGTGATGGATGTTAAATCAGTGAGGGTTTTGGGGATGGAAATATTAGATAATTTTGATATGTGTTGTTTTATGTAAAATCAAATTAGTGGGGTCATGGATGGAGAGGAAAGAAAAATGGAAAGGACTGGGGAGAATTTAGAGTGATAAGTTAAATGAACAAGGTCATAAGGAAAAGTAATAAGAGCACTTGCCAATAAGTATGTTGAATAAGACGAATAAGATGAAACTGAGCAAATCTGGACGCAAATGAAGGAATCGTTTGTTGGTAGCAGTTAGCTGAGTGTGCTGAAGTAGGATGCAAGTAGTGAATGATGGACTAAAAAGGTGATGGAAGCGGTAAAAAGTAAAAAAGAGGGCGTGGTCGAATGTACTAAATGAAAGTCAAAAGGTTTTGAAAGAAATCTTTATGGAAATATATAGGAAGTGAAAGATGAAGGCTTATGAATAAGGATAGTGTTGTCGTGACTGACTTGATGGACCTGACGGTGAGTGTGGAGGGAACATTTCAGAAATCTGCAAAACATTGGCAGTGATGGTGAGGTGATAGTGAATGTTTGTGAGTTTGATGGTGTAAGAAGTAGTAGGTAGTTTGGGGATGAGATAAGGTGAGAAATCTGAAGAATGATATGTCATCAGGTATAGATAGAATTACTGGTGAAATGATCAAGAATGGAGGTGAGATTGTGATTGATTGGATACGGAATTTGTGAAGCAAAATGTTTGTGAAGGATGTAATTCCGGAGAACTGGAGGAGAGGAGTGATAGTACTTTTATAAATTGGTAAGGGTGATATGGGGAACTGTAGAAACTATAGGGGAATTAATGTATTGAGTATTTTAGGGAAGATTTATGCTAGTAATTTGGTTGAAAGAGTTCGTTGAATGACTGGGGTGCTGATTGTTGAAGATCAAAGTGAATTCAGAAGTGATATATGATGTGTAGATCAAATTTTGCATTGAAGCAAATTAGTGAGAAGATGCGAGAGAAGAACAACAAATAGTATTTAGGTTTTATGGATTTTCAACAGGCAGTATGACAGGATTAATGGAGAAGCTCTGTGGCAGGTGTTAATGATAATTTGTGTTGGTGGTCGTTGGCAGGAGTGCTGGAGCTCTGACCACCGTGGCTCCAAGCTTCGTGAGATTAAGCCCCAGTTGGAGTCTTGGTTATCCGTATTTTGAAGAAACCGTCTGAAGGAGACTTTTTTGGGCACTTCTTCGTATCGGCCATACCTTACTCATTCATTCATGGGCACTATATGTTTGGGTCCCCTCCCCCCCTTGCCAATTTTGTCACAATCATACCCCACTTTGATTTTTCTAATTTGATCATTGTCCAACGCAAATTCTTTCCGGCTATCTGGGCAGTCTCTCCCCCCCCCCTCCCCGCCAACACAAAAAACTGGCTAGTACTCTCGCAGAGTCCCCTACATTTAATAGTAATGCTGTCTTCGCTTTTCTTTCCGAAATAGCGTTTTCCATAACATGATAATACATCATCTTTAGGTTACTATTGTCTCTAGGTTTCATCTAGGCGCAATCCCCTGATTTGGTTAAACCAGGTCTGGCAGGTTTTCAGTGAGCCGAGATTGTGTCTGTACATGCACAGGACAGGGATGTCTCAAAGATGTTGTCTATAAGAGAGGTATGGATATAAGTATGTGTATATGATATGTGGATAAAGGTGGTATCTGTAAGATGTCTGGAGGATGAGTGTGTAATATGCAACGCAAAAGAGAAGGTGAACCATTAGGCACTGGAAACATATCCATACGTTGCAAAAATGGGAGGGTAATTTCATCGTTGCGAAGTATAGATATATATACATATATATATAATATATTATAATAATATATATATATAGACGTATATTATATATATATAAATATCCTAATATATATATATATATATATAATATCTATAGTATATATATATATATATATATATATTATAATATATCATATATATATA
>JABUQX010050710.1:0-10000 GCA_015478945.1 Trachelipus rathkii
ATATGATATGATATGATATTATATGATATGATATAATATAATATATATATTAGTATATATATATAATATATGATAGTATTATATAGTTATGATATATATATTATTGCAGATAAACTAGCTTTTAACGCAGTATTTATTTTTAATATAGAAAGGAAGCGCTTGGATTAAAAAATTTTTTCCATTTTTTTAGTTACACAAAACAAAAGACACATATTGATTTAAAAAAAACAGATTCTTCACAAAAATAATTTAAAAAAAAAGTTACATACAATGCAGCTTTCGTCTCATCAGGGAGACCTGCTTCATGGCAAAGGAAAAAACGCATCTGAAGTTCCCTGGCCAGACGTAGAAAGCCCTATTGTTAGTTGGGTTATCGTTTCTTCAGAGAAATTTTGGAAGTATCTTGAGACTTCATATATCCGTTTTGTAAGTGGTCTATTTTAACGCTCACTCAGGTTGTTTATAAAATTTGTTTCGAATTAATAGATACAGAATGACTGATTCAAGGATTTTCTTCTTGGGGCTTTGTATTAGTAAGCCATTTCTAATGTTTTGGGGCATAGTATTTTCGGTGATAATAAGATGATTAAAGGATCTTCTATGGAAATGTAAGAGATGAATTAATACTGTTTTGTTTTAAGTCTGGCAAGGTGTTTCTTTTTTTTCTTGCTTAAAAAATCTATAGTTTCACCTACATATATGTTTTTCACAGGATGGTTCAAGGTATTTGATATACGCAGCTGTCAGAAAAATTTTCTTTACATTTAGGGGGTCTAAAAGTATTTTTTGTCAGAGACTAAGAATTTGGAAGGGAATAAGAGTAAACTTTTTTAGGGCTAATTTTTGTTTTAAATTATTATGTAGTGGGAAATGAGGTATAGGAAGAAAAGAATTTTTTTTTGTTTTTGGAGGATTGGAACCATAATAACTCCTTTTTGCTTTTTTGTAAGCTTGATTAATAATGTGATTGGGATATAATAAGGTGGTAAAAGTTTTATGTAAATAACTTGTTTCGTATTTTAGTAAAGGTGGGGAACAAATACGGAAAGCGCGCAGAAATAGAGAAGAAAGTATGCCAATTTTTGTATTTTTGGAGTGATGAGAAAACCAATGGATATAATTAGGAGTGAAAGTAGGTTTTCTGTAAATGGTATATTGTAAATGTGATGAGTGTTGCCAACTGACTAATGTATCTAAAAAAGGTAGGGAATTATTGGAAGGATTTTCTAACGTGAATTGAATGGAAGGATGCAATGAATTGATGAAATTTAAGACTTCTTGTGTATTTGTATTATGTGGAAGTGCTACAAAAACATCGTCCACGTATCTGAGCCACAAACTGTTATTAAGTAACGGATTAGAAAGGATGTGAAAATGCTCGGTCAACTCCATATAAATATTGCTTAAAATTGGAGAGAGGGGTGAACCCATGCTAAGTCCAGATGATTGGGTATAAAACTGACCATTGAAAACGAAAAAATTATATTGAAGGGAGAGATTGATAAGTTTTTTAATAGTTTGAAAAGGGAATGACAAATTGTAATTGTTTTCAGTAATGTATCTTTCCAAAAGGTCTATGGTGAGAGGGACAGGTACTGACGTAAACAGTGAAACGACATCAAAGCTTAAGAATTTATGAGAAGAAGGGTTTAATAATTTGGTGCGTGATATGAATTCTTCAGAGTTTTTTAAATGGGAAGTGGATATATTATTGATTAAGGGTTTCAATTGATTTGCTAACCATGAAGATAAATTATAAGTGATACTATTTATATTGGAAATAATCGGGCGTAAGGGGGTATTATTTTTGTGAACTTTCGGGAGTCCATAGAATTGTGAGGGAGAGTTCATATATGAGGTGAGATTTTTCAATACATCTTCGTGATCTTTGAAAATGTTTTTTAGAGCAGAGTTAAGTTGATTTTGAAAGTTATTCAGGGGGTTTTTGTTTAAACGTGAATAAATATTATTGTCGTTTAAAAGATCGTAGCATTTGTTGATGTATGTCTGTTTATCCATTATAACAATTAAATTGCCTTTATCTGATTTAGAAATAACTATGTTTTGATTGAATTTAAGACTATTTAAAGCTAAATAAAATATTTGGGGGAAGGAGTTAACATTTAAAGAAACAGAAATATTTTCCATAAGTATACCTTTAAGAATATCGTTGTTACAACTGACATTTTTATCATGAGATTGCCATTTATTGTAGTCGACGAAAAATTTCATCCAAGGATCCGAATTGTCGATTGAAAAAGACAAGCCAAAACCCAACAAGATCTTTTCATAAGTACTAAGATTGTAGCTAGACATATTTATAATTTTTGAAGGATCAGACGCTTTATACCATAAACTATTATTAAAAACATGAGTAAACTTATTTTCCAGTTGTCGTTTTTTGTAGACTATTCTGTTATTCATAGAAATATGTGCTAGGTTGATCAAATCAGTAAACTTTTGCAGATCATTAAATTTGTTGTACCAATGAGTTTGAAAATTTCTAAATTGGTTAAATGTTTTCCTAAAAGCTATTTTAATTTCTTTTTTGATTTTCGAGATTTTTTCTAGTAAAATAAATCTATGCATTTTTGGAAACGGAGTAAATTGATCATTCTTGAGGGATGGGGGCACCATAGATGGGGGAATAACAAGATTTCCCAAACATTTTTTAACAAATCTTAACTGCACTTTCTTCACATTAGCAGAAATCAAACTATGCATATATAGATGGAATTTTTTCCTTGTTAAGTAATCCAATCCGTTCGTATCGGGCCACATTATTTATGAAGATAAACTACTTTAACGCAGTATTTTATAGAAAGCGAAAGCCTTGATTTAAAATTTTTCCTTTATTTAGTTACACAAAACAAAAGACACATTTTGATTTAAAAAAACAGATTCTTAACAAGAATAATTAAAAAAGTTAACAATAAATGCGAGCTTTCGTCTCATCAGGGAGACCGTCTTGCAGGCAGAAGGAAACGCATCTGAAGTCTTGCCACCGTAGAAAGCAGCCTATGTTTAGTTGGTATGCTTCTTCAGAGAATTTTGGAAGTTATGCTTGAAGACTTCTATATATTCGTTTTGTAAGTTGGGTCTAATTTTACTCAGCAGGTTGTTTATAAATTGTTTCGAATTATAGATACAGGAATGATTTCAGAGGATCTTCTTGCTTTGTATTAGTAAATTTGTCTAATGTTTTGGCATATTTTCGGTGATAATAAGATGATTAAAGGATCTTCTATGAACTGTAAGAGAGTGAATTAATACTGTCTTTTTTTAGGTCTGCCAAGTGTTCTAAATAAAGTTCTTTGAAAAATCTATAGTTTTCAGCTAATATATTTTTTCCACAGGATGTACAAGGTATTTGGTAGACGCAGCTGTCAGGAACATTTTCTTTACATTTAGGGGGTGCAAAAGTATTTTCAAGAGAAATAAGATTGGGAGGGGTAAGAGGTAATAGTTTTTTAGGCAATAATTTTTTTATATTATGTAGTGGGAAATGAGGTATAGGAAGAAAAGAATTTTTTTTTTGTTTTTGGAGGATTGGAACATAATAACTCCTTTTTGCTTTTTTGTAAGCTTGATTAATAATGTGATTGGATATAATAAGGTGGTAATAAGTTTTATGTAAATAACTTGTTTCGTATTTTTAGGTAGAAGGTGGGGAACAAATAGGAAAGGCGCGCAGAAATAGAGAGAAGAGTATGGCGCAATTTTTGTGATCCATTGGTTTTCTCATCACTCCAAAATACAAAAATTGGCATACTTTCTTCTCTATTTCTGCGCGCTTTTCGTATTTGTTTCCACCTTTAGCTTAAATACGAAACTAAGTTATTTACATAACTTTTAGGCTCACCTTATTATATCCAATCACATTATTAATCGAGCTTCAGCAAAAAAGCAAAAAGGGAGTTTATTATGGTTACAATGCTGCCAAAACAAAAAAAATTCTTTTCCTTCGCTATCCTGTCCTTTTCGCGCACACATAATAATTAAAAAAATTTTATGCTAAAATATACTGCTTATCCTTCCAATCTTATTTTCTCTGAAAATACTTTTAGACGCCCTAAATGTAAAGAAAATGTTTCCTGACAGCTGCGTATATCAAAAATATCTTGTACATCTGTGAAAAAATTATGTAGGTGAAAACTATGAGATTTTTCAGGCAGAAAAAAAGAAACACTTGGCGAGACGTATTTTAAAAAAAGACTGTATTAGATTCAATCTCTACATTTCATAGAAGATGCCTTTAATCATCTTATTATCACCGAAAATATGCAAAACATTAGAAATGTTACTAATACAAAGGCAAGAAGAATCCTTGAATCATTCTGTATCTATAATTCGAACAATTTTAATAAACAACCTGGTGAGGTAAAATTAGACCACTTACAAAACGAATATATGAAGTCTTCAAGATACTTCCAAAATTCTCTGAAGAAGATAACCAACTAACAATAGGTGCTTTCTACGTTGGCAGACTTCAGATGCGTTTTTCCTTTGCCTGAAGAGGTCTCCCTGATGGAGACGAAAGCTCGCATTTATTGTAACTTTTTTTAATTATTTTTGTGAAGAATCTGTTTTTTTAAATCAATATGTCTTTTGTTTTGTGTAACTAGAAGTAAAGTGGAAGAAATTTTAATCGCAAGGGCTTTTTGCGTTTCCTATCTAAAATAAATACTGCGTTAGTAGTTTATCTTCATAAATAATGTGGTCCGATACGAACGGATTGGATTACTTAAATAGGAAAAAATTCCATCTATATATGCATAGTTTGATTTCTGCTAATGTGAAGAAAGTGCAGTTAAGATTTGTTAAAAAATGTTTGGGAAATCTTGTTATTCCCCCATCTATGGTGCCCCCATCCCTCAAGAATGATCAATTTACTCCGTTTCCAAAAATGCATAGATTTATTTTACTAGAAAAAATCTCGAAAATCAAAAAAGAAATTAAAATAGCTTTTAGGAAAACATTTAACCAATTTAGAAATTTTCAAACTCATTGGTACAACAAATTTAATGATCTGCAAAAGTTTACTGATTTGATCAACCTAGCACATATTTCTATGAATAACAGAATAGTCTACAAAAAACGACAACTGGAAAATAAGTTTACTCATGTTTTTAATAATAGTTTATGGTATAAAGCGTCTGATCCTTCAAAAATTATAAATATGTCTAGCTACAATCTTAGTACTTATGAAAAGATCTTGTTGGGTTTTGGCTTGTCTTTTTCAATCGACAATTCGGATCCTTGGATGAAATTTTTCGTCGACTACAATAAATGGCAATCTCATGATAAAAATGTCAGTTGTAACAACGATATTCTTAAAGGTATACTTATGGAAAATATTTCTGTTTCTTTAAATGTTAACTCCTTCCCTCTAATATTATTTAGGCTTTAAATAGTTTTAAATTCAATTCAAAACATATTTATTTGCTAAATAGATAAAGGCAATTGTAAATTGTTTAGTAGAATGGATAAACGGACATAAATCAACCTGCTACGATCTTTTCAAACGACAATAACATTTTTCCAGCGGTTTAAACAAAAATCCGCCTGAATAACTTTCAAATCGACTTAAGCTCTGCTCTAAAAAACATTTTCAAAGATCACGAAGATGTATTGAAGAATCTGCACGTGGCAGATATATGCACTCACTCCACAATTCTATGATCCGAAAGTTCAACGATAAAAATAGATACCCCCTTAGCCGCGGCGAATTGATTTCCAATGTACAATAGTTGGATTATAAATGTTATCTTGCATGGGTTAGGCAAACTCAATTGCACCCTTAGATGCAATAATATAGGTCGCACTTTCCGCATCTTAAGAGAAACTGCTGAAAGAATTCATATCACGCAAGCCAAGATTATTAACCTTCTTCTCATAGAATTCCTTAAGCTTTGATGGTCGTTTCACTGTTTACGCTCAGTAACCTGGTCCCCTCTCCATAGTAACGGCTTTTGAAAGTAATACATTGACTGAAGAACAATTCACAAATTTGTCATTCCGGCTTTTTCAAACTATTAAAGAAAACTCTATCAATCTCTCCGCTTCAATAATATATTTTTTTCGGTTTTCAATGGTCAGTTTTATACCAATTCATCTGAGCTTCAGCATGGGTTCACGCCCTCTCTCGGCAATTTTAAGCAATATTTAACCCCATAGTGGAGTTGGACGCGAAGCGAATTTTCACATCTTCTAATGCCGTTACTTAAGTAACAGTTTGTGGCTGCAGATACTGTTGACGATGTTTTTTGTAGCACTTCCACATAACACACTACAGGCAAGAAGTTTAAAAAATTTCATAATTATTGCATCCTTCCTTCCAATTCAGCGTATAGAGAATCCTTGGCCCAATAATTCGCGTACTTTTTTAGATAACGATTAAGTGCAGGTTGGCAAGCACTCATGAGCACATACAATATACCCTTTAGCAGACACCTAGCCTTTCAGTCCTAATTATATTCTTGGTTTTCTCATCACTGCAGCAGACTCAAAATACAAAAATTGGCATAGGCTTTCTTCTTATTTTCTGCGCGTGCTTGTACGTATTTGTTCCACTTGTAACTAAATACGAAAGAAGTGTTATGTTAGCAATAAAACTTTTACCACTTATTATATGCCGCGGGCAATCACATTATTAATAAGGCTTACAAAAAAGGCAAAAAGGAGTATTATGGGTTCGGGGCACCACGATGCCTGCCAAAAACAAAAAAAATTCTTTTTCTTGCGCTATACGCTATTTCCACTAGAATAGATATTAAAAAATTATGGCTAAAATATTAACTCTTATCCCTTCCAATCTTATTTGCTCTGCTGAAAAATACTTTTTCAGCACGGCGCCGGCTAACATGTAAAGAAATGTTTTGATGCAGCTGCGTATAATCCAATCACCTTGTACATCTGTGAAAAGAATATCTATGGTAGGTGGACTATTTATAAGTTTTTCAGAAGAGAAAAAGAAACCATTGGTCAGACTTAAGAAAAAGACAAGTGATTATTTATTCATCTCTAATTTGCATAGAAGATGCTTTATCATCGCTTATTAGTCACCGAAAATATGCAAAACATGTAGAATGTTACTAATAGCAAAGGCAAGAAGAATCTTAGAATGCATTCATTCTCGTAAAATCTATCATTCGAGAGCAATTTTCAATAAACAAGCTGGTGGAGGTAAAATTTAGGACACTTACAAAGCGAATATATGCAGTTCTTCAAGATAACTTCGGCAAAATTCGCTCCTGAGAGAGATACGCACTAAGCAATAGGTGCTTTCTTACGTGTGGCAGAGGACTTCAGATGGCGTGTTTTGCCTTTGCTGAGAGAGGGTCTCCCTGGATGGAGACGAGAAAGCGTCGCATTTATGTGATAGATTTTTTTAATATATTCTTTGTGGAAGGAATCTGTTTTTTTTTAAATCAAATATGTGTCGTTTTTGTTTTTGTGGTAAGCTAAAGTCAAATGGAAAAGTTGGTTAACGGCCAGAGGGCTTTCTTCTATATAGGGTATTAGTATATATTGGTATATATATAGCTATATTATATATATATGGGAATATATATATATATACTAGTATATCATATAGTATATATATAGTATATAATATATATTAATTTTAAGTATATTATATATATTATATATAGTAGTAATTTTAATATGATATGATATAATATATATATATATAATATACTGATATAGTAATATCTATATATATATATACGTATATAGTAGTATATTATATATATATATATATATGATATATATATGATATATATATATATATATATATATATAGTAGTATAGTAGTAGTAGTACATTAAATTAATTTGTAATTTCCGCATATTCAGTAAACGATTTGCATTATATAAATAATTTAATTAATTTAATTTAGTTTTTACTTTTAAATTTTTTTAAATGAGAGCAGGGAATTTTTCGCGAAAAAAGACAAAAATATTTTTTTTATTAAATAAATGTTTTTAATGTTCTGGTTTATTTATAAAAAATGACGCTTCAAAAAAAAAAGTGGCGAGTTATATATATATAGTATCTATTACTATTATAGTATATAATATATATAGTAGTATATATATCATATATTATATATATATACTATATATATAATGATATATATATTATATATATGTATAGTATAATATATATATGATATATATATATATATATATATCTAGTATATATATAGTATATATATATATATAGTATATAATATTATACTAGTTATATGTAGTATAGTATATATAGTATTATATATATATATATTAATAGTATATATATAGAGTATAGTATAATAATATATATATATTTATATATATATAGTATATATAATATATATATATTGATAGGTATTATCCCTTGAGGTAATTCAATATATAAACTAGTGTAATATTATGACTTAGTATAGTATATAATATAGTATATATTACTATATATATATTATAATATAGTATAATATATAGTATAGTATACGGTAATAGGTTAAATATATATATACTTATATAGTATTATAGTAGTAATAGGTATAGAATAGTATAAGGTGTCGTAGTATATATAAGTACTATATTAGTATACGTAGTAGTATATGATAGTATGGATTGAGTAGTATATAGTATGTATACGTATGAGTATATATATATATAGTATATAGTATATAGTAATGATATATATATATATATATATATAATATATATATATATATTAGTATATATTATATATTATATATATGATATATTTATAATATATTTATGTTTGCATAATTTCAATGTTTAAAAATTATATACACACATATATATATATATTCGTGTATAGGCTAGCTCTATAGTATATATATATATATATATAATATATATATCTATATATATATATATATATATTATATATATTTGTAGTATATATATATATATAGTAGTATATATATATATTATTTTAAATAAAAATAAATATTAGTATATATATTATATATATATATATTATATATATATATAGTATATATATATGTATATAATATATATTATATATATATATCTATATAGTATATATATATGTATATATAATAGTATATATATATATATATATAGTATATAGTATACTATATATATATATATAGATATATATATATATATATATATTATATATATTACTTTCATTTATTTTCATTTCTCTTCTAAAAAGTTTCCTGATACAATTTCTCTTTCAATTAAAAAGAGAAGTATGACAATGAAGTTATGAATCATTTTTTATGGTTTGAATTTTTTCTATACAAAGATTTAAAAAATATATTCTACGTCTTCGCTGGCTCAATTCTAAAAAATTCGTAAAATCTTTTACAATTTCTTTGGCTTTGTCCCGAGGTAGTGTCCCATTCGAGAATAGCTTTTTACGTGACTTAAAAGATATTAGTGTTTGGATTGCTTTTGGTATAAGAGATGTAGCAAGAATGTGAAATAATAGGTTAATATATGATAGACTTTCAAGAATTTGTTGATAATAAATATACATTTTTTTATAACCACATCAGCAAACCATACAAGCACCTACAACACCTACACACAGCACATACACACACACAACACCACAAAGCATATATATAATATATATAATAGTGTATAGTATATATATATATATATATAGTATATATATATACTATATATATATTATATAGTTATAATATTATATATATATATATATGTATATATATATATATATATATTATCTAGCTATAGTTAAAATCAACCGACGCGTTCACGGCTAAGTCGTTGCTACATAGGGATATAGCATTTTCAGACACCTTCACTTTAATTTCGAATTAGAGGGTCGTCTCTAAGACAGGTCCTCAAGTCCAAGCATTGCCTCATTCCAGTGAGCTGTAAACGATCTCTGAAACCACTCAAAAATAATAATAATGAATAATGATAATTTTGATTAATGAAATGATCTTAATGGATAATGTAATGATATGATAATGATAATGATA
>JABUQX010050710.1:22500-24994 GCA_015478945.1 Trachelipus rathkii
TAAAAACTTGGCGCACAAAACCCATTTGGATACTTTGAAGAGAAAACTAACTAAAGCGACTCCTTGGAAACGTATCAGATAGGATCTTTGACTGCGAAAACTAAGATCAACACAGAGGAATTAAAATTGATGAAATTATCTACTTCGTTATTTAACGATTGTAGTAAGTTAACGAAGTCATGTTAAAAAAAATGCGAATTGAACAGTTTTTATAATAAGACGGAACATATTATTATTATTATTATCATTATTATTATTATTATTATTATTATTATTATTATTATTATTATTATTATTATTATTATTATTATTATTATTATTATTATTATTATTATTATTATTATTATTATTATTATTAATATTATCTATTAAAATTAATTATAAAGTATTATAAGGATTAAATTTGCATTATTATTATTATTATTATTATTATTATTATTATTATTTCTTGGAGTATTTACTATTGTTATTATTACTTTAATGAATTTTCACTTGGAAAATAAAATATTTAAAAAAAAAAAAACAAAGTATAGTTTCAGATAACCAAGGTAGCAAATGTATAGGATAGCTATGAACATTTGTCTTGACTTTGACAAAACATCTATTCTTTATCGACCACAAATCATATGCACTGACTTCCGAGTAATGCCTTTACATATACTATAGTAAATAAATATATATATATATAATATATATATAATTATATAATATAGTAATATTATATATATATATATATAGTATATATATTATTATATAATATATATAGTAATATATATATATATATATATATAATATATATATATATATATATATATATATATATATATATATATATATATATATATATAATATATAATTAGTAATATATATTACCTATATTATCTATATTATATATAAGAATGAACGAATTCAAATATAATACATATTATATATATATAATAATATATATATATATATATATAGTATATATATATATATATATATATATACATATATATAGATATATAATATATATATTATATTATACTATATTTATATACTATATATATATATATTATATATATATATATATAGTATATATATATATATATTATTATATATAATAATTTTTTTTTTTTAAAAGATTAAAAATTACCATTATCTTCGTACATGTATGAACTAACCTCTAAAATAATAGTAAGTAGAAAATCGAAATAAATGCAGTCTAGTCAAGGGAGTTTAATCAATAAAGCTGACCAACAAAGACCTGAAATTTTAATTGACGATAAAATTTAGGATTTTAGTAAATTCGCATGAACATTTAATAATCAGAAAAAAAGAGCATTCACACGGAGCTTTAACATTGAAATAAAAAATCTCACAAGGAAATATGAAAATATTATTCTAGAAGTGGAAAACTGTTATGTATTTTAACAACTGCAATACTTTCATGCAAAGTTCCTAAGCTCCTATTCAGTAAGGTAATAAAAGTTTAACTTTATTATTAAAAGTAATTAATCATTACGGCTACACAAAACTCATGCCAGAGAATATGAGATTTAGGAGGTCTTCAGCCTTCTCAGTCCAGTTGTATTATTATTGGGTAGGCACTATATAATTTATATAATTAGTATATAATATTATATATAATATATATATGATAATATTATTATATATATATTATATATATATAATATATTTATAATATATATGATATATGATATGATATATAATATATAGAGAGAGAGAGATGAGAGAGAGAGAGGCAAGAGAGAGAAGAGAGAGAGAGAGAGAGAGAGAAAGTCAAAATCTTTTTTTCAAATTATTTCGTACGATTTCACTGGCTGAACGAAAGTTTCGTACTCGCGAAAATTTGCGTATTTTTTCGCTCGAAAAGCAAGTATGACGCTTGGCCTAGTCCTATATATTTTTATATGAACAATATGAAGAGATCTAGTCCGTACGCCATAGCTTTAAAATTCACTTCTAGGAACAGAGTAGTAAGGAAAATTCCAAAATGATTTAATTATTATAATTGTTATTTTATTATTATTCTTTTTTTCTTAAATTTATTTTATAAATCATTTCTTTTTTACACTTTCATATAAAAATTCCTAAATAATTTATTTTAAACTTTAAACCATATTAATTCATTTATTAAAAAAGACTAAAAAAAATATTGGGTAGACCTACCTACCCTGACCCTACCCTATGTATACGCCCCTGATATATATAGTATATAATATATATAAGTATATAATATATATATAATATATATATATAATATATAATATAATAAGTATATATATATATAGTATATAATATATAGTACTATATATATATATAATATTAAACATTTTCCTACATGCAAAATAAAGGAAATAAATGAGACATTTCTAAAATTAGCATTTATTGACTCTGATTCCGGGCTTAGCAAGATAAACAAGGGAAAATTAATTACTCATTTTGGGCAAAAAAATATTTGGGGGAAACAGTATACTTCGAGCCACAGTGT
>JABUQX010050711.1:0-55106 GCA_015478945.1 Trachelipus rathkii
AATAAAATAATAAATTAATAATAATAATAAAATAATAATAATTAATTAATAATAAAAATAATAATCAATTATATAATAAGTAAATAATAATAATTAATAAAATAATAATAAAATAATAATAAAATAATAATCATAATCATAATCATTAATAATTAATATAATAATAATAAATATAAATAATAAGTATAATAGATAATAGAAGTAAATAAGAAGAATATAATTATTATGAGAAGTACTCTAGTTAAAAAATAATAAATAATTTTACTTATACTTCGACAGTGAATATTAGCAATACTAAGGTAGTAATGTATTTACTGAAATATAAAGAAAGATGAAAATAAATAAATAAGTAGAAAATAAAAATGTAATGAATAATGAAGTAAATAATAATAATGAAATGAAATAATATAAGATGTATGATAAATAATTAGAGAAACGAAATAATGAATAATATTTGTTTATATGATCACTCTTCTCCAAAATTCCAAAATAGCAAAATAAAACTTGATACCTAATTTGTTATCAAACATAATAATATAAGGAATATAGTCAGTAATAATGGTGTAGGAATAATGTTAAAATAATAATGAATAATAATAATTAAATAATAAATATGAAGATAATAAATATGAAATGAAATAATGAAAAAGTAAAACTGAAATAAGTAAATAGAATAATAAGTAAGAATAGATAAGTAAATAATAAATCATAATAATAAGAATGTAAACAAAATTTAATTATGAATAATAAATAATGAAAGAAATTAGTTTATACTAACCATAATTTATATGAAAGTATATTATAAATAAAACAATAGAATTCATTAGAGAAATAAAAATTATCTTGACAAATGTTTACAACAATAATATTGAAATAGAATGAACAATGACAATAAATCAAACTCGGCAGATTCCTCATAAAGATGAAAATATAATGATTACAAATATATAATGGAAATAATGAATAAAGTAAATAATCATAATCATAATCATGAATGTACATGATAATAATAATAACAATAAATAAGTAAAAAATGAATAAGTAAATGAATAATAATGAAATAATAATATGTAAAGAATAATAATAAGGAAACAACAGACACTAATAATAATAGATAAGAGATAATAATAAAAATAAGAGAATAATAAGGTAAATAAGACAAAAGAAATGAATAAGAATAAAGAAAATAAATAATAAAATAATAAGAATAATTATGAAATAAATAAATTGATATAATATGATAAAGATGAAGAGAATTTTTACTAAAGAAGTAATAATAATAATAAAAGATAGAATAAACTTGAGAATACTACATAATCATAAGCGATAAATGAGGGAATCGAACATAATGAAAAACAATCGATGGTAGATAATAATCAATAATTAAAATAATAATTAATGATTAATAAGATAATAAAATAATAATTTAATATAAATAATAATAATGAATAGAAAGTATAAATAATGAAATGAGAAATAAATAAATTGAATAAGATAAATAAAGAAATTAATATAAAATAATAGATAATAATGAAAAAATATAAGATAATAATAAATAGAATAATTTAATAATAATAATATATAAATATAATAAAATGAAATGATAATAATAATACTGATAATGAATAATGAAAAAAGTAAATTAATAATGAATAAATAAAATAAATAATAATCAAGAATAATTAATAATAATAAATATAAAAATAAAATAATAATTACGAAAATTAAAATTAAATAATCATAATAGAAATATAATTAATAAAAATAATAATAATTTTATTTTAATCTTTCGTAAAAACATCTACTTTCTCATTAATATTCAAACCTCATAACCCCACTTCTTCTTCCCCATTCCATATCACCCCCCACACACACCATCTTTATTAAACTTCACATTCCAACTTTTTTTAAAAAAATATATCAAATCATCCAATTTGACAATGTTAAACTAAATTTTTATATTCCTTATTTAAATTTCCCTTTTTCCTTATTTCTCTTTTTAGCTTTCCTCTTTCCATTTCCATCCATCTGAATCTTGCAAAGGCTCTACAACTACTTTGCCTTTATTTAAATCCAACTCTATCCCTAAAAAAGCATTGTAAACATTTCATTTTTATAATTGTTCTTCTCATTGGAAACAAGTTAACTTATTAATCATAATAACTTAAAAACAAATGATTTAATTAAATTATATAAAATTTCTAAGAAACTTTTCATTTTATTTTACAACTATAATTTTAATATATTACCTTTTTAAAAATTTTAAATCTTCTACTCTTTTACATAAAATTTTTTATTTTTTGGGAAACAAATTTATTAACTTATGCATAAAATTTTAAAACAAGATTCATTAATTTTAAATTTTGTTAAATAGTAATAATAATACATGATTTTCTTAAATTTCATAATTTTTAATTTTAATATTTTCTAATCCTCACTTTTTTATAATTTAAAGTTTTTCATATTATTGCTTCATTATTTACATATCATCTTACTAAATAAACAATATATCTTAATTTTTAAAAGAAAAATTAAAAAAAGCTATTAAGTAACTTTCAGTTTTCTTAAATGATATCTTAATATTTTAAAGCATTTCCCATAATTTTCTCTGCAACTCTTTCATTAAATTTTAATATCCTTATAACAATTAATATTCTTATCATTTTATTTCTTAAAAAGGCAATTTATCTTAATTTTTTCTAAAGTTATAAATTAAAAAATAAGTTTTAATAACTATCATTTTTTTAAATATAATTATTAAAAAAATTTACTGCAATTTAGTAAATATTCCATTTTCTTTTCTCATTACAAAAGAAATAATTTTCATATTCTTAAAACAATTATATCTTATGATCATAACAATAATTTATAAACCTACACCTTTAATTGTAAAAATAAAATTAAAAATAATTTTAAAACTATCATTTCATGTTTTTTTTTTTTTTTTTTTTTTTTTTTATATAGAACTAAAAAATAGATCTATATATCTCGCCCACTCTATACTCCCTATATACTTTATTTTTATAAACCATAAAAAAAAAATTCCTAACAATAATTCACTTTTTAGTTTTATTATTTTAAAAAATGTAAATATATAGTGAGAGAATATATATATGAAGTATAATGAAATATAGATATATATATATATATAATATATAGTAATGGATATAAGAAAACAATATAAAAATAAGATATAATATGAAATAGTGTATATATACTATGAATATAAATATACATAATAGTAAATATATAATATATAATAATAGTATATGAATATATATGATATATAACTATATAATATATAATATATGATATAATAGTATAATATATAGAGTATGGAGTATATATGTAGATATATATATATAATAAATATATAATATATTATAAATCATATATAATATATAATCATATATATATAATAATAACCATATCAAATATATATATGTATATATACCTAATATACTATAACAGTAACGGAAAAAACTGTGAAAAAAGTTCCCCCAAGGTTAACCTTAAAATTTTTAATATGTTTCACTGTGCAGTTCTAAGGACTGTGTTCGGATTTTAAAGTCCAAAGTGGGAACTGAAATACAATAGATATATAAACCGCTTCCTTCTAAACTCTTCTCAGATAAATTAACAAATAATTAAAATCATAATAAATAAATCTAAAACTCAATCTCTTGCGTTGCACTAATGCTGCTAAAAACTATAGCCTCTTTCGTATCGATATTTTTACTTTCAACTAATTCTTAAGATTAAATTTTTCATCCACAAATTTTCCAAAAATAAAATCAATCAATTTTTTAACCATTTAACTTCTAACTACTAATTCTCCCTACTTTATTAGTCTCAAAACATAAACTTTTTCACGTTTTATTCATTGTAATATCTTTACTTTTTAAAAAAAACCTCATTCAAAAATATTATCTTTAAATTACCATTCATCCTCTATACTATTTCTTTCTCACTAATATAACCACCAATAGCATCCATCCCTATATAAATTTAAAACCCGTTTAAAACACAAACTTCAATCATCCCCTTCTTTAAAAACCAAAATAAAAACAAACAAAATAATGAAAAAGAAAAGCTACAATAACACTAAAATTCCCAATCATTAAACACCATAAAATGACCTCATTTCAGTGAGACATCATAACTCTTTTTTTCAGGTTCATTCTCTAATTTTTTATTCTTCTTCACGTTTTACAACTATACATTTCGTATGATCATCTTAATATAATTAAAACATTAGCTTTTACTCTTGCGCTTTCACATTCAATTTATTATTCAAAACTCATTTTCTTGTTATAACTTCTTATTCCTTTCTATTTCATAATTTCGCAAGCGTAAATTTCAAAATCTTTGCATGTAAGGTATTGCAACTCAAAAAACTTCCTCTACAATAACTCCTTTACGCGAGGTAATTTCTTCATCATGTTATATAAACAGCCTTACCACATCGTGACCAAGCCTATCAACTTTTATTCTTTTGACAAATCTAAAATGTATCATAAATTACCCCTCCTTTTGATTATCTCTAAACCCTACACATGCACTATACCTATGTCATACTATAATAAAAAAACATAAGAATGCGGACCAACGCGCCGCCTCAATCAATTAATAAACCCGCGGATTATGGTTTCCCTCATAAATATCGCGAGACCTAGCACATTAAGAGTGTAGTACTATGTAAAAACATTTAAACCTACAATTACATATATAAAAATAATTTAAAAAATAACTGGGAGACCAGCGACAATACAGGTATCTGATCCCACACCTTTATTGAAAATTCTAGACAGATTATCACAAAAGAGATAGTTACTAGTTATTTTTTGTTCCATGGCTCTCACGTACTTACAAACACATCTATATATTACTGTATTTATACGTTTTTTCTGTGTACTAGATAAAAAAATTGATTAAGTCACATTTTCTGTGGGCATTATATACACGCTTTTGTCAATCCTTCGCAAGAAATAGAATTAAATTATTCGATTTCTAACCGGCGTAGCAACTTTGAGATAATAGAGAGTACAAACCTACTATAGTAATATAATCTCGTCTATTATATAGGATACCCATTTTTACTTTTCAAAATTTCATTTTATTCAACTCAACATTTATATTAAAATATGTTAAAGAAAAATTTTCACATTATTTTTATCAAAAAAACATTTACTTTATTATTCTTTAATTTAAGCATAGTTAATTATTCGATAAAAGACACATATTTTAAAGATGCTTTTATAAATATAGACTGTGACCGTAATTTTTCTTTTAATATTTCATATAAAACAGAGATAAATTTAGCAAAATCTTCACAATTTTTAATTTTTTTAAAATATTATTTTTATATAAATATATGTTCTACACTTACAATTTTACCTTTTTACATATAAAAACAGTCATATCATCATATAAATTCCTACAACTCCTTAAAGAAATCAATTCACATACCTTACATTTAAGAAATGTAATGTTAATTGTGGAGATTATCGTAATAATCGTAATTTGATGAGATCAATAAATCTCACACATTTAAATATATTTTTAATTTAATTTAATTCTATTCAAATTGAACCAGTCTGCAACTACTCATTTAAAAATAATGTAAAAAAAAATATCACATATTAAACTAACTCAACCCCTTACTTTTTATAACCCTAGAAACAACAAACCTTATGATATTTTTTTTTAACCTTCACTCCAAAAAAAAAAATCTTATTTCATGTTCAGATTAACATTCATAAAAATTTCATACCTCCCAAAAAACTTAAAATTTTAAATAATTTAAAAAACTTTATATTATTATAAATATATATATAATAAATATAGATATATATAAGATATATATAATAATAGTATATATATATATATATATATATATATATATATATATAATATATATATAATATAACAGTATATAATATATATATATAATTATAATATATATATAATAATATATAGTATAATAATACATATGTATATATATTATATATACCTTATCTTACCTTACCTTTCCCATAATTACCTCTCTTTCCATCTTTATAATTCTTTAAATTTATATCTTCCCATCTAATTTCACGATACATACTTTTTGTTCTTGATTCGTTTCATCTTCTTTTCTTAAGAGTATATGAATGTAATATAACTAATAATAATATATTATAGTAGTAGGAAGTAATATATAGTAGTAGTAAGTATATATTATTAATATATATGATATAATAGGTATATATTATATATACTACAATATATATATAAGTATATATATTAATATATATATATATAGTATATATAGTAATGAAAATGGTAACAAATATAAAAATAATTATTAAAAACTTTATCATATATAATATATAATTATATATATATACTTAAATATATTATATTATATAAAATATATATATAGTATATAGCATTATATATATATATATATATATAGATATATATATATAGAGTATATAGTTATATTAGTATATATTATCTATATATATATATAATATTAAGATAAAATATGTATATATATATTATATATATAAAAATATAATATATAATATATAATAATAAAATATGAAAAACAAAATAGCATCTATAAATAATGATAAGAAATAATAAGAATAATAATATTTTCTTCCCAAATAGAAAACTTATTTTAAATAAAATTTCGTAAAAATCCCAGTAAATCTTAGTGGTGGAATAGACTTGATAACAATATAATTCTTATCTGTCACACAGAAACACTTCCTCATTCAATCCGGGATATAAAAATTAAACTAAAATGTAAATAATAAATAAAATTATTACGAAATATAATTTCCCAAAAAATTTATTTTTTTAATACATGTAAATAAAAATTAATTGCCCTATCTATCCAATAAATTTCCCTTTTTTTTACATTAAAAGTTATTAATAATTAATACAAATTATCCATAACTTTCTCAGGCCGGTTCCACACCCATTTATATTTTCACTATCCTTTTTCTTTTATATTTTTATATTATTTATCATATAATTAGCCAATTTGTGATTCTTGTATCCTTAAAAGCCCTATTAGTGTAGAATAATACCTCTATTTCATTCAAAATATAATATATATATATAATAAATATACTATAATATATATATAGTGAACTATATATATATATATATTATATTATATTATGAATAATGATTATTATATACCTTAGTATATAATAGTATATATATATATATAATTAATTATATAATAATATATAATATATTATATATATATATATATATATATACAATACTAACTATATAAAAGATATATAGACGTATATATATAATACATAGTGACGTGTATATAGATTATGGTATATATATGTTCACCATTTGAAACGAATATTTTAAATACAAGTTGTTAACAATTGTTTATTTCTTAAAATATTTGAAATAAGTATATCTAAACTGCACCTTTGTGATTTAGATATAATAAAGTTATGATTTTTTATAGAGTGTTTAAAAATGTAAAATAAGAGTTAACTCAGTCGTTCGTGTTTATGAGAATTTTATAAAAAAATTTCCCTTCCTCTTTTAAAGCTTTTGTGTTCGATAAATAAATCGAAAATGACAAAATTTAAAACAAAGCCTGTAATGAGATATCAACTAGCATTCTCCCACCACCGTTAGCAGTGTATGCAACCATGTGTACCGCGCGCCAAACTTACCAAAAGAACCACACCCTTTCTCAAACAAACCATAAATACAAACCTATTCTTCATAATAATTTTTCCAAACTCTTTCACCTATTTTGGTCCAATTCTTCTTTCCAAGTAAAAACCAATTCCACAATTCAAAATCATTAATTAATAAATTTTCATTTACCTTTCTTTCTCTTACTTCATTTTGTTAAGAGGAGAAGTAAAAAAACATTTTTTAAAATAATAACATTTTTTAATAAAATCATCCATTTTAATTTCATTAATAAAAAGAATAATAATAATAAATAATAATAATAATAATAATATAATAATAAGAATAAATTAATAATAATGATAAAGTAATAAAAAGAATAATCAATAATTAATTAGATACCCGTTTGGGAATCTTTAATAATACAATGAATAAATAATATAATAATTCTGGAAAAAGTCAAATCAAGGGGACGGGGACCACACGCGGGCGGCATAATAATGTCAGCATAAAATAAAGGACGCTGCGGAAGTCAGTAGACAGTAGGTCCCGGAGTCATGAATAAAATGGAGATAAAAGAAGTAGAAAATAAATAATAATAAGACTTTGTGATAATAATAATAATAAAAGATGGAATAATAATAATAATAATATAATAATAAATAGATAAAAGTGTAAGAAAAGGGGAGAAAGAGAAAAACACATATAATAATACATAAATTAAAATAAAAATAATAAGAGAGATAGGTCTGCTAAATCATTAAATAATAATTAATTAATAAAGATGGAATCTACGAAATAAAAATAATATATAAGTAAGTAGATAATAATGAAAAAAATAGATTATACAGGGATTATTAATAAATGGATAAAATAATATTACAATAAAAATTAACAGAAACACAAATACGTCTTAACAAATGAAGCTCAAGTTAAAATAAATGAAGACCATTTTTAGATTTTGGAAGAAATTCTAACTTACGATTATTTATATATATATTAAGAGATCAGCATAATGGAATAATAATAGAAGTGGAGGGTGAGAATGAAACTTAAGGGAATAACAATAAGCGAGAAAAAAAACAGAAGAATAAAGGATAAATAAATAAAAGGATAAAATAATGAATTAATAAGGTATAGATAATAAATAAATAAAAGCATAATAATAATAAAAATAATAATTAATAAAGTGAAGTAATAATAATGATAATAAAATGTGAAATTGAATCAATAATAATGAATAAAATTGAATAATAATAATAATAATAAGTGACATGAAAATAGTGAAAAAATAAAAGAAGTATAGACATAAATAATAAAATAGATAATAATAATGATAAATAATAATAATAATAATACATAATACGGATAAATAATAAATAATAAAGAATTGAATAAATAAAATTATAATAGATAATAATAATAATGGCGGAAAATAATGATGAGGTAAAAAAAAAAATAGATGCTATATACATACAGGGTCGTCTGAATGAGACTTCAAACTAAGAAGACTTTAACATATCGTAGTGTGTTGCGCGCACAAACGTCGAGACAATTATCATACCCCAATAAAGATTCACCGAACAAGACAAACCAACTTCCTTCGCGGCTCAGAGAGATGCTATCTACCAAGGAAGAAGGCTTTTCTAGAGAGAAACGCCATAAGTCAAAACACTCAATTAATTTTTTATTTTAACATTCTTTTTTCAACTTTTTTTCATTATACCCCTCTAATTTTCCCCCTCCTCCTTTTTACCTAAAATTAAAATAATAAAAAAAAACACTAAATTTTTAAAACTTAATGAAAAATAAAAATATTCCAATAATTAATAATTTAAATTATAAAAAATAATACATTAATAATTCAATTAAATAAAATATTTTCCCTAAAAAATTTAAAAAATAATTATTTCTATAAAATATTATAATAATATTTATATATATATATATATATATATAAAATATACTATATTATATAATAATATAATACTATATATATATATATATATATATATATATATAGATAATAGTATATATAGATATAGATATAAAGTATAATATAGTATATATACTATATATATATACCTATAGTATACTAGTATAATATAATATTAGTAGGGAACTGTTTAAAATTATGTATCCTATACTATATTATAAATATATATATATATATCACTAATATATATCTATATATATTATATATATAATATATATATATATATATATATATTTAATAACTCTTTTCTATATATATTACTTATTTATATAACCCTTACTTTTTATATTATGCTTTACTTTCACTTCATTTTATTACTAAATTACACAAAAAAAACATTTTAAACACTTTTATTTTATCAAAAAAATTTGAAAAATAAATCAATTTCTTCCCACACCTAACCTCTCATTCCTAAACTTATTCTTCTTCTGTGTCCTATAATCATTTCACTATGAATTCTCTTACTATTTGTTTCAAGTTTTTTTTTAAATATTTTATTTTTTTCATATATTCATCTTTAATAAAATCCATTAATTGCCCTTTCATATTCGTCTTTTACTATCATAAATTCAAAATTCCATTATTATTCTTATTGTTCTTTTGTTACTTTTATTTATCATCTTTTGAATTTTTTGAATTAAATTTTGTATAATATCTCTATTACTTTAAATCTAATTATTCTCCTTCATTCATCTTTTATTTTTCTTCTTTTCATAATGCGTATTTTCACCATTATCATATTTTAGTTCAATTTTATTGCATCTAATGTATATTATTAACTTTTTATTATCGCTTTCTTGTGCTTTTCTTATATTTTTTTCAAATATTATTATTACTATGTGAACTAAAATGAAATATTTTTATAATATTTTTATAACAAAAAGAATTCATTATTATCTTAAAATTACTGAGTCACTGTTTTCCTTCAAATCTATAACCACATAAGCTATTACACTTTAAATTTTCAAAGATTCAATAACTTAAATATTTAAATATATTATTTATTTCTGTCGAAAAATTAACAATATCAACATCAAAATTAACTACCAACCATTCTAATTCTTGTTTTAATGGAAGTAAAGACCAGATTTAGTATATTGTCTAATGTTTTGTATTCTCTATCACTATATTAAATTCAATAATTTTACATAAGCTATTAAGTAGCTAAATTATATATTTATAGCATTTGTGTCGCATACTTAACTAATATAATATAGTTAATATTAACTACATCCGATTATTTTTTTTTTTATATTAATAAATTAAAATTCATTAATATCTAATCCATAAAACTATTTAATAAAACTAAAATATATTAAATTTTTTATTTCCATAATATTTACTGTAATAACATTTATCCCATACTCATTCCAAATATATATATATTTCCATTAAAAATTAAAAATTATTTAATGAAATTCCTTCCCTTTCATATATTAAAACAACCGATAAATCTAAAATATAAAACATAACTTCTTAATATTAATGTCAAATATTACAAAACAAAACTTTCCCGCAAAAACACTTTAGTGATCCGGCCCCACGCCGTACCGCCATACTCATAAACATATATATAACTAACCATAATTTAGCCAGATATTTTGACCCCCACCGCCTTAGGTTAAACGGATATTTATCTGTATATATTAATGATCATTTTTCCCTCCCCACAACACCAAAACTTTCAGTAATACACACACATATTAACTCTATTCATCCTTCGGTTTCATTAACAATATAAATTCCTTCCAAACAACCTACCCTTCCTCGATACCCTTCTTTCGTGGAATAATAACCAATCCATTCAATTACGTATATATATAAAAACCAACATTCCCACCAAACTAGATACATTCATCTAAATTCATCTCCCAAAAACACAAATATCTTCTGTCATCTTCTTATGGTGCTCCTTGCCTTTCGTATTCTCTCCCCCCTCGTCAGCACAATAAACTGAAAGTACATCCACCAATACTTTCAAATCACTTACTTTTTATTTTTCATCACAAAACAGGTCATACATTAATTAATTAAGATTAGCAACTTTCCCCCTAAAAATATTAATTAACTTGTGTTACCCAATTCCGTCAATTACCATTATAATTTTTAAAACCAAAAAAGATTACCAAAAAATATACCCTCATTCCATCAAATAATATAACATCACCTTAAAAAAAAACATTCTCAAACCCCCAAAAACGACAAGATTAAAATCTCCCCCAAACTTATATATCACATCTAATACTTGGCAATAAAACAGAATATAAAACCGAGATAGATTTTCCAAATGATAAAAAAATCAACATACGATTACCTCAACAAGGACAGCATAAATTCAGTCTTAACAATCATATTTCTCCTAAACAGATTTGCCACGCTATCAATTTCAAAAGCATAGATAAAATGTCAAAATATCATATCACACTAACCATCTCAAAATCATTTTATCCTTGCATTATAATAATAACAGGCTAACAATAAGCTATCCGCTTTTAAGTTAATATAGATTGTATACAAATTAAATATCTTAAATCATCAAAATATTTCAAACAAAACAACGAATTCAGAAAAAATATCAACCAACTTAAACACCCACTTAAATAGTAAGATCGAAAATAAATCCGCCATTCCCTTGATCCTGAAATATCTCTCTTTTCCTTTACCAGAAAAAATAGCTTTCCTTTTTGTACCAAATTATTTCATTAAAAAAAATTACTTAACAATTTTTAATTTTTTACATTATTAATAAAATAATTACCAATACAATTCTAGACGCGCTAAAAAATTCCAATTACTTCCTCTGCTAAAAAATAGCTATAGCTTAAAATCGGTAAGAAAAAAGCTATATTATACAATATAAATATATTTTTAAGCTATATTAATTTATACATAATATTATTAGTGTATATATAGATGTAATAGTATATAATAGAGTGAGAGATATATATATATATAAGTATATATAGTAGTACAGTATATATATATATAGTTATAATATATATATATATTAATATATATATAATGATAGAATAAGATATGTATTATTAGTAATATATAATTATATCGTATATAGTAGTATATGTTATTAATATAATAATTCAAATTATAATAAATAAATTTTAAAAATATATTTCCTAAAATAATTTTTAATTTCTTTAAAACAATCTTTTTTAAATAATTAAATACATTAATTTTTTTGTTGAACAATTATATTTATTTCCTGTTGTCCTAATTCTTTTATTATATTTCTGTAACAAATATTTTTTGTCAAAACCTTCTTAATAAACAACTTCAAAATTTCCCCTAATTTTAATTTAAATCAATATTATCAAGACAAAGGAAGAAAATTATTAATTTATATTTTATATATTTTTGCATCAATTTATATAAAAGTATAAATAGAATAAAAGATGATTTTTTTGTTTTTGAATTTAAATTCATATTATTATAAATTTACATTATTATCCCTTTTTAAAGACCCCTTTTTTTTCCTATTTTTCCGTCCTCCATTTCCTTGTCCGTCCCTTCTTTTCCTATTTCCATGTCTCTTGCATTTCCAATTTTTTTCCCACTCTTTTTTTCTAAGATAGCACTCAAAATTGTTAAAAAATTCTTTGTTTAAAATTTTGTATGATAAACGCTTGATGTACTTATTTATTACTTCATAAAAAAAAAATGTTTCATTTTCCCCAAATTTGTTGGTTCATGTCTTGTGTTGTGAGTTTCTATTCTTGTTGCAGAATTGTGTATTCCTGTTTTATTCTCATTCCATTTCATTGTTATTCTTCTTTTCATCATTTTACTCTTAATTTATTGCATAGTAGTTCATTATAGTCCATCATCGCCACTCATCGCATTTTCATTATTCATCTATTTATCATTTCTATTTATTCATCGTTATTCATTTTATTCATCTTAATCGTTCATTCCGATTCATTTTACTTTCTTGTATTCTGTTATTCATTTATTCGTAAATATCAGTCATTTGTGTATTGGTATTTAATTTCAGTCATTAACAAATTTCATGGTTTCTCCATCTGTCAAAATCTTTATCTATCTCTTTGTTAATTCGTTAATCATTTATTATTCATTCATTCATTTATTTTCATGTCATATTCTGTGTACTTCATAATTCATGTCATTCATCTCATTGTGTTCGGAGTTTTAGAGTTCCACTTTTATTCTTTGGTAGCTTTACTTTCACTTCTTAAGAAGCGTAATATATAATGATCTCAAAGTCTATCATTTATTCAACAATATTCAACTAATATTTTCATTTATTCTATCAAGTATGATTCATGTTATCTATATATTTTTTTATAATTTCTTCTCCCGTGCCAACTACTTCTTCTTCTTCTCCATTTTTTAAAATTCACACCTCTAACCGGTCCTGTATTATATTTCTCAAACTAAACTATTATATAATTTAAACGTAGAGCTTTAAATTATCACCTTCGCTTGTTTTGCCATGCCACTCTTGTTTAAATATAAAAGAAATCGTCCGTACAGTTTATAGCCCCAATACCAAATCCCCATACAATTTCTTTATACATCCAAATTAGTCTTGATAAATAGTTAAAAATTTTAACAAAATCCCGCATGCATGATTGCCGTCAATCTTCCATTATTATTTCATTTACTTATATATTCTTTCTAGTGGCTAGTCGATTTTCACATTATCCTCAGAAAACACTGGCCCATATTCCCTAATAACCCAAGACTTTCATACAATTCATAGCATAGCATACAGCTCCGGAGTAACTTCCCATCCCTCAAAAAATTTATTTATATATATATATACATATATAATATATAGTATATAATAGTATAAGTATATATATACTATATATATAATAAATGAATATATATAGTATAAATATATATAATAATAAAGTATAATATATATAGTTATAGTATTATATATATATATAATATAGTATAATATTAATATAAATATATATATTAATATATATATATATATTAAATAATACTTATATATTATATAGTTACTATATATTAATATATATATATAATAGTATAATTTATATAATATATAATATATATAATAGATATAGTATATAATATATATTATATAGATATATATATTATATATATAAATATATATATATATAATATATTAGAATATAACAATATATAGAATTATAGATATATATATAGATATATATATATTATATATAGATATATATTATATTATATATATAATAATATATAATATATCAATTATATAGTATAAATATATAGTATATAATAAAGATATATGATATATATTATAATATAATATATAATATAGTATATAATACGCGTATATATAATATAATAGGTATATTAGTATATAATGATGTATATACTAATACTAGGAAAATACTAATATAATATATAAATATCTACATAAATAAATACTAGTATATATATATATAATATAATAGCATATATATAACATATATGTATTTTTTAAGAAATCAAAATAATAGCGTTGATACTATAATATTGATAGTTTGACATGCGCTTAATGTAGAATCATAGCGTGTTAACCTTTTGGAATATTAAAACGATAAATTCTCAATAATATTATAAAAAAATTGAACATGTAATTTATCACTAATCTTTCAAGCCGTTTAATTGTTAATAAAATCTTTCATCATTGTTTATCCTATTAACACAAATTAAATTAATGAAAATCAGTAAAATTAAAAATAATAAAATTAAGTAAAATTAATTTACAAAATTCGTTTAATTTTTTAAAAAAATATATTTCATATTTTTATTTATAATTTACTTTTTATTCTTTTCTTATATTTTAAATTTTATTCAAAACTCTTCATAACGCTTATAGATCCATTTCAATTTTTAATAAATTTGCTTTCATTTTAATTTTATTGATTATATATATTTATCTTATTTTAATTAATAAAATTATTTATCTTGATAATACTTATTTTTATATATTACTTCAAAAATCAATCTTTCCCCAAATTTAAATTTTACAGATACATGATTAAAACCACCATAAATAAATATCATAATTAATAAGAGATTTAGAAAATTTTGTTTTAAATAGAAGTTTACATTTTATAAAAAAAACAATATAATTTGTTATAACTTTTTACACATTTTTAAATTAAAAGGGGGACTTACGCGACTAATTATGATTAATATTAACAACCTTCACTATCTAAAAAGAGCTCTTTTGTTCCCAAATTGTCCTTCTTTTACTTTTATTTCCGATAGTTGAATATATATTTCAAAAGAAGGTTATAAAATTGTAATGAAAGGAATTGGAAGAATGTATATGCCTGCAAGTAAATTTGAACCAAGAATCTGATCTCTAAGGAAATGTTAGAAATAAGAGTTCCGAATTTTAATGTATAAGTTATGAAGATAACCATAAATAATTTTTGGGCAATATTTTTCTCTAATATAAAATTTATACTATTATAATTAATTAGCCCCAAAATTCAGAATGATTTTATTCAAGTTCAAATAAATTATTATATTGTTTATATTTATATATCTTATTTCTTTTACATAATTCTGCTGCAACATTATACTAAAAACCAGATAATATTAAAAATAAAATATAAATTCCAAATTCCAAAAATTTTCCCAATAATTTATAATACTGGTATTCGTTTAAACCGATTCATGTATATTAAGTTTAACTTAAAATATTTTCTATTAAAAGAAATAATTTTGAAATGAATAAAAATTAAATATTTTTTCAGAATTCAGGGTCGAAGTTGGTGATATGTGTCATTTAAAAAGATAAACCCACCATCAAAACTATATAATTGCATTATTTCAATCATTTATGAGATTTAAATCTCATTTGTGAGCTAGAGAATATGAATTTCTTCTGACGAAATTAAATTATCCAAATCCATTGTTAAATTTCTTCTAGGGTTTATCAATTTAATAATGAGAGCTTCCAAATAACTGTTTTCAAAGTTGTTTCTTAAAACTTATATTTTAAATTATATTTTGGTCATATGGAATAAAATGAAACAAAATTTTTTATTCTATATTTTTATATATGATTGTTATTTTCTTTGTAAATTATTACTTTTTCTCATTCAAAAACAGTTTTTATTTTTTAATGTAATCTTTATGCTTATAATTACAATATTTTTCCTTTTTAACAATAATATATTATTCTTTTATAAAAACAATCGATCTATATGATTTTTTTCAATTATGTCAATACCGAAATTTTGTTATATATATTTAAAACCTTAATAAATTGTCAAAAATTTTATAAAATTATTATTTATCTCCAATTAGTCAAAGCATAAGAAAATCTTCAAAACACTTTTTAATCTAAAATTAAACCATTGCCTATAAAATTATTCATCCTTATTCAAATATATCTTAATGTTAAAATTCTGTCCTAATTGATTTTATTTCCTTATAGCCATTATCTTATAATCTGTATGTTACTTCTGGAAACTATTTTAGACATAGATAGGGCACCCCTATATGGTTTCGATTATTCCAGATTCCACCACAATCAAATAAATTCCACTCTATCTTATAATCTGGGGGGAGGGGGAAAGAAAAACAAATTATATTAAAAACATATGTTAATTTTAACAAAAATATAATAATATTACCATAATTATTGAAAAAAAAAAAACTTATTAAATCTTTATATATAAAAAAAAGTTCCTCCCAAATTTATCTAAATATTACAATGTATTCAAAACCCCTCCACAATCTGAATCCTTCTTCCACTTCTATTTCATCCTCCAGAACCTAATCAAATTAAAATATAAACTTTCAAGAAGTACTAAGAAAGTTAAGAGTTTATTAAAAATTAAAGATGTGGATAATGACGAGATGATAATAAGTAAGAGATTAAATGAACTGTATTAAAATCGGAGTTTCCTTCATTAAAAATCACAATCTATTGTAACCGGATAAAAGCAGCTAAAGAGAGCAGAGGTAATAGGTATAATAAGAACTATAATATATAATAAGTGAGGAGGAAGGTCACACCAGAGTAGGATCAGTATAGTGAGAGAAAGGAGGCGTAGTAGGTGGAGAGGGCAGGTAAGGAGGGGGGTACTAAAATAATTAAGGCAGCATTAGGAAGAATACAAAAAAGGTTGATGAAAAATAAAAAAAATAAAATATAAAGGTGGTAGGAAATAGGGGGATATAAAAAATAGGTAGTAGCTGTAGTAGGTGGAGGATATATATATATAAGTTTTAAAGTAACAATAATAAATATTACATAAAATAATAAATATAAAAATGAATAGTACTGATATATATATATATAGGTAAATATATCAAAAATATATATATATATATATATATTAAATAATATATATATATATAAATAAGAGTAGTGAGTATCATATATGAAATAAAATAGACGGGTAATAACTACCTAATTAACGATAGTATAACAATAGTCTAACCGTGGAAAATAGGGGTAAGGAATAGGGTATAATAAATAATATATATATTATATATAATGACATGAAAAGAAGGAGGTAATAATATATAAAAAAAAGAGAGAAGATCATGAAAAAACCACGGATATAATCGAAATTTTGGATATTGGCAAATAAATAAAACGTAAGTGAGGGATATATAAGATCCAACTAAAAAGGAAGATAAATGATAGAAATATATATAAAAGAGATAACAATATACATAATATATAATATATATATATATATATATATATGTATTGATATTAATAGAAAACTCCATTGCGAAGTCCCGGATATTAGAACCCCCACCTGTAAATTCAAGCGGTAGGTCCTTTTAAAATTGAGAACAGTCCAACGGTATGCCAACTTCTACCTGTCTCGTAAGTCTCCCAAAAAAAAATAATCCTTTCTAATCCTATCAATCCTAATTTTCAATTATTACATCCATTTTGTTATAAAAAAATTTTTATAATAAATTAATACAAAAAAAAACTATAAAAAATTATCTTTCTAAAATTTAGTCATAAGTTTCACAAAATATATTACACTTAAAATGAAGTTTGATAATAAGATAATATAAAAATAGGCAATATATCTTATGTATATAGGTATTAAGTATATATTCAATGGAAAATATATATATAATAGGTGATATGAATATATATTATATATTATATAATAAATAAATATACATATATATAGATAAGTAATGATAATTTGTATATAGATGAGGTAATAAAATATATATATATATGGAAGCATATAGTAAGAATATATATATAATATAGACGTAATCTACGTATATAAGTAGTAAATAGACGGAGAGAGTGGTAGATTATAGGGGTGTATATTAATAAGTATATATAAAGACGCAAATAAAAAGAAAATAAAAGAGAAGTTTATATTAATAATAAATAGTAAAAAAAAAGGGTAAAAATCTCAAACCAAAAGGGTAGTTATAGGGAAGGGAAAGGTGGATGGCCTAAGGAAAAAATGCCAACAAAAAACTGAATGAAGGGTAACATTATATATGAGGTAACAAAGAAAGGATGTACTAGTAAGAGAAAATAAAAGAGAAGGCCGTCAGCCCACTAGACGACAGAGGGCCCGGAAAAGGCAGGCCAACGGCGGCTTATAAATATATACATAATATACTTATGAATAACAGAGAAAAATAAGATATATAAATATTATAAATAATAATATATATAATATATAATAAGTAAGCAGAGATCATAATGTGGCCGCGCGTAACAGATATAATGGCAAAAGCACACAACAAAAAAGTCGACTAGGTGAGTAGGTATATGTTGATAGAGTAGGGATAGAATATAGTATGAGAATAGATACAACGTATACTGAGATAAGACACAAATAAACGCATAAAAAAGAACTGAAATAAAATATAATAAATAAAATAGAAGCATAGTATAGGTACATATGATATAGTTGAGAAGAGGATTCCCTAATAAAATTTTGACACAACTAAGTATAAGGATATAATATAATACACCAGACAGTATAGGGCTAATACGAAGGGCAATGAGGGGATAATGATATGCAAGGGCGAAAAAAAAAAGTCGGGAAAAAGGTGAGACGAAAAAATAGTGAGCAATATTATAACTAGATTAGTAGACGATCGTCATAAATTTTATAGAATGTGGGAAGATAAATAACCAGAGGTTGTAGAATTGGCAACACAGATAAATAAAATAAAAAATAACCACCGGTAGAGAATAATCGACTCTTTATTATAGAAGGCCAAAAAAAAAAGCGATACAGGTGAGAAGCGGAATTTATAGTATTAATTAATATATAAATAATATAAATATAAATATATATAATAAACGAACAAAAAAGGCATGATTAAGAAGGGGAGGGCCCAAGGGGCAGGGGGGGCGAAAAGGGTGGGAACCTCCAACAGCTGAAAAGAGGGGGATGCAGGCCCGGAAAGGCGCAAAGGAGGGCTAGATCATAGGACGGGATACACCGGGACGGACGTAAGAACTGATAAAAGGGAGGGGAACGGGAGAGCGGGGGCAGGGGTGGGAAGATACAGTAGCGCGGGGAGGAAAGGATAATAGAAGCAGAATAAGTAAAAAAATAAAAATGGAAGTAATAAGAATAGAAACGGGCGGGGACCATAACGTAGGAATACGGTGGGGACGAGAACGCCCGAGTGAAGCGAACTAAGGAATAGAGCAAAGGGCGGGAACGGGAAAGATCAACCAGAGCCATAAAATCAAAGAGAGGAATAAAATAATAATAAGTATGGCAGATGAACTAGGAAGCTAAGACCTCAAAAGGTAACCGTAAACGGAGTAAGCGGGGAAGAGTTCTACTCTTTGCTGACGTGGCCACGCTGGTGGCAAAGTTCAAAATAAGGTAAAATGAAGGAGAGAAAAACGAATAAAAACAGGCGCCCAAGAAGGAGAGGGACGGCTGACCAGCTGCATGAGAAACGGGACTAGAGAAGGTGAGGGGGGAGTCAAGAGCAATGAGTTGCAAAGAGATTAGGGGAGGGGCGGACAGAGTAGAGGAGCGGTAAGGTAGAGTGGAAAAAGCAGAACAAAAATAGGGCAAGGAATATAAGGCCGGGGCGGACGGGACAGGGTCGGCCAGACCAAAGGGGGTATAAATAGTGAGGAAGTAGCTAAGGTACAAGAGAAGAGTGAATGGAAGAGGGCAGCAAAAGGGACACCCGAGGAGTCGGGCAGTGGCAGATAGATAGGGTACACGGCGGCAAGAAGAAGTCTGAAGAGCACAAGTAGTAGGTAGCAAATAGGAAGGCAAGGGAGGTAAGCGGGCAATAAGGCCCAGAGGTCGAGGGTGTACGGAGATCGCAGAGGAAAAAGGCTGCGCTGGGTGAGACCCGAAATTGGAGGGAAGATCTCAGGGCTAATGGTCGACACGGAGAGGCGGAGGCGGGGAGAAAGACAGGTTCGGGGGGGACAAGAAAACGGGCAAGAATAATATAATAAAGGCTAAGTAGCAGGGCAGGGATATAGAGGAGTAAGAAAAAATAGGGCGGAAGGTAGAGGGTAGGCCAGAGGAAAAATATAAAATATATATATATAGATATATAATATTTATATATATATAATAATATATAATAAATATATATATATATATATATATATAAAATAAAATATATAATTATATATATTATTATATATATATATATAATATATAATTATAAATTATATATATAAATATATATATATATATATAATATAATCTATAATCTATAAACAATCCCATAACCTTTCCCCCTTCATTACCACATCTTCATCTTTCTTTCACAAACCTTTTAACCCTAATCACTCTAAAAAACATTTCTCCGAAATTTCCACCCACCCTCCATTAACATCTCAATAATTGCCTTTCATATAAATCACTTCTCCCATATCCAAAACTTTAACTAATTATATTATTACTACCATAAAATCTACACTTAAAAAATAAAACAAAAAAAACCCATAAATATATTATATATAATATAATAATATAATAAATAAATAAGGAATAGCCGGAAATATCATGGACGAAGATAAACAGGGGATAGTAAAAAGGGGCAAAGACGGATGGGGCGGGGCTAAACAGCAGATAGAGGTCTAAAGGACCAGTAGCGGAGAGAGAGACCCAATAAGAAAGATACATGGGGAAAAACGAGAGCAAAACAGTAAAGCGTGAGGTACAAGATACACAAAAACTAAAAAAAGACGGGAGGGCCCGGAGGTAGAAGCAAAAATAAACGGAAGAGGAAGGAGAGCGAGCAGCAAAACGGAGGAAGAACGGAAATGAAAAAAAGATAGAGTCGGGCAGTGAGGGGTCGAAGCCAGAAGCAAAGGGAAGGGCGGAGGGAGAAGAACGGAGCTGAAGGTGGAGCGTAGTCAGGAGCACGGGGGCAGACCGCGACGCACGGCGAAGCGTGAGAGAATGAGCAATGTGAGTACAGTAAGCCGAAACGACAGGGTGGAAGGGTAAAAATAGTAATTTCCGAAGCATGTAAGGGGCTACAAACGCAATTATATAATGTATTAGGTAGCACAGTGAATAAACAATGGGTGAAAGCTGTATAGAGGGTATCAAGGCGAAAGAGCATAGCGGGTAATTGTAGAGAGCTCCGGCTGACGGAAAGATGAAGCCTAACAATGAGTCCAGCTATGGGCGGGGAGAAGGAGTAGCAGTGAGACAGAGGCAAACAGAGATAGTGGTAGGGCGCGGGAACCGTAAGTGAGGAACGGGGCATACAGGGTCGAGGGAGGCAGGGGGAGCGAGTAGGAGGAAGGGCATAAAAAGAGATGAACGTGCTAGGCGGGAAGGGGGTGAAAATATAAGGAAAACCGAAAGCGGGGGTGAACGAGTAACAGGCCCTATCGGCGCGCAAGGAGGCCGCCGACAAGGGCGAGTACAAAGAATAAAGAAGCAGCAAGATAGATGAGGTCATAATAAGAATCACCTGAGGGCAAGGGAGAAGAGGGGAGGTAGTAGTAAATTAAGTGAGTAACTTCAGCAGGGCAAATATGTATGCCAGCGTAGAGTGATAACATAAACACGGAGGGCGTCACAGACAAAAAAGAAAACGACGGCTAAAAGTACACCGTACCCCCAGAGCGCTAGAGACAGTGAAAGAAGGACAAGGACAAAAAGTAACCCTACGCCTAACGAAGTAAGCAAAGCCCCGAAGCGAGCAAGAATGAGATATAACGGAAAGAAGTGCTATAAAAGGAAGGCGAAGGTAAAAAAGAAATGGAATATAAAGATAGGAATAAGCGCCGCGTAATGTGAGACGGCAGGGAGATAAGGAAGGGAAGGAAAACACCCGGCAAACAGGAGAGGGAGAAGAGACAGTGCAAACGGCAGAATAAGGGTAGATAAGGTAGGGAACACAGAGGTAGGGAAACATAGGAACGGCTGGTTATTAAATATAAAGATCAGAAACTCAAGGAATATAGTAGCAGGGGAAGCCAAGGTAGGACAGCGGGAGAGACGCCACAATACTGGATGGGTGACTAATAGAATGTCAAGGAATAAACAAAAAAGATGGATAAGAGGTGAAAAAGCGAAGGGAAGGGAATCACAGGGGTAAGCAGGGCGGTTTAGGGAGTGAAAAAGAGCAAAGGGAAGGTGAGAGGGTAGCAGGAGCACAATAGGAGGAAGAGCTTGAGTAAAGGGTAGGGAAGGCCGGCGGGAGGGGCAGTAGACACGATAAGTGGTCAACGTGGCGGAGTAGGGGCGAGAGCAAGGAAGGGCGGGCTATAAGAAGGAGATACGGGAATCAGAGAAGAAGGGGGACAGGAAAGTGAGGCGGCGAGAAAAGGCAATATAAAGTACCAACAAACGGGGGTAAAAATATATGTATAGAGGAAAGTACAGAGGCATACGGTTAGAGTCAGGCAGAGTGGTGAAGGGGACGTAAAGGGCGGCAGCGCTCAAATACGCGGGAAGGGCAGCAGAGGGGGAATGGTGCAGCCCGACCAGGGAAGGATAGTGTAGATGAAGGACAGTAATGGGGAGCGAGATGAGGCAGCAAAAAAGGGAATGGCAGGACTCGGGGTAAGGCAAAAGGGAAGGGGAAGTAACAAGTGAATGGAAAGGAGCGGAAGCGGGAAAAAGGAGGCACCGGGCAAAATAAAGGGGAATATGACAGATATATATGGGGAGAGGTTAAATGTACAGAGGAAGAAAGGAGGGTCAATAACCGGAGCGGCAGTAGTAAAACGGGGGGCACAGTGAAGAGAGGAAAAGGAAGAGCGGAGCGCAATAAGACACAAAGGCGGTGATGTACGTAGCTCAAATAGGCGGAGCGGTGTATAAATAAAGGGAGTCCTTTAATTTGGTTTATTATTAGCGAGAAGTGTCGAGTCAGGTAATAAAAAATATATTAAAATAAGGAACGGGTCATAAAGGAGTGGAGGTCAGGTATTAACAACTAGGGTGGGCACGGTAAGGGCGAGGGAAACAACAATAGATACGGGAGGGTAACGGATAGGGCAAGGTGACACCATGAGAGGGAGAAAAAGAAAAGAGAGTGAAAAATGGGGAAGGGTTTTTTAAATATAAGAGTAAGGACTATATTGAAGAAGCCAGGGTACAGTGGTAGCGACAAGGTGTAACGGGGGAAAGAGCGGTATAAGGTCAACGGAATAAGGACGAAGATAAAGAAGAAGAAGATATCTAGCCGTAACGGACAAAATAGAAACACAAGCCACGAAAAAAAAGTTAACAAGGAGGAATATCGAAATAAAAACCACGGCAAAATAGTTAAGAAATCACGACGGAGAACGGTGGCAAGAGCGAATACGGAGAGAGAGAAAACGAGAGCGGTAAGGCTGTAGTAGTAGGAATCAGCAAAAATTAATAACGACATTGGAATAAAAAATAAAGGATAATGGGGTGAGGGTCGTGTGGAGACGCTAAGCTAGGAAGAGAAGAGCGCGGTCGGGAGCACAAAGAGGTAAGTGCAGGGCTAGGTGGGAGCGCCGGGGAGAAAAAGGTAATATAATACTGAATAATACGGCATAAAGATGAGTGTGCAGAAGGAGTGGAGAAAGGGCAAAAGAGTACGGGTAGAAATGGCCACGCGACCAAACAGGCTAATGAAGAGGGTAGACCAGTAAGGACCCTAAGGTAAATGAGAGATAAAAAAAAATCAAGGAGTAGTAAAATAAGCAGAATATGAAGTATGAGGCTAAAAGGGTCAAAGAGAGTTATGACAGATAAGAGAGAACTGAAGTACAAACGAAGGCAGGGGGCCAAGGAAAGGACGGTACCGACGGGCGGTAGAGGGGTAAATATAATAAATTAAGGCAGGAATAAGGACCAGGTAGATACCGGGGCCCGTACTAGTGCAGGCAACTATAGAATATAAGGGGGCGAAGGGGCTAGAAGGCAAAAAAAACACGAATGAATGAGGGGCTAAACGAAGGTAAAGGGAAAAATAAGGGAACAAAGAGGGTCATAGGAGAGAGGAAGTAGAAAAACCAAAGAGATAATAGAGTGGAGGAGTCATCAGGACAGGACGCGGAAAGTACGGGAGGGAGTCGGTAAGATAAGGTAAGGAATAGGTAGGCGGAGGAAAAGGCGCCAAGAGGAATGAATGACAATAAGATAATAACAAAGGGGGGCAGAACGCTAGTAACAAACAAAATAAATCAAATAATAAACGACGAGGGAGCATAAAGAGGATCAGGGGGAAAGGAGTGAGGTCATAAAGAGATAAGATGAGCAGGTAGAGCAGGCAAGGCTAAGAAAGGTGAATACGTCAGACACACAAGATCGGCTCAAAATATGAAAAGCGTGATGAACCCAAGAAAAGAACTCCGGAATATAAACAGGGCACGGGTAGGAAGCACGGTTAGGAACAACGATACACCGTACCGTGAACCTGTGCCTAAAAGAACCGAACAGTACAATGAAGAGAGCATGGAGGAAACAGAGTAAAAACTAGAGTTGGAACCGCCTATAAAGAGAACAATGGTACACACCACAAACACGGATGAATGAAAGTTCGCGCCAAGGACATGGCTATATAGCAACAATATGATAAGCAATAAAGAGCTATGGCGTCACCGAGCGGATTGGCGATTTGAAAACTAATAAATCAGATGGACGGGCCACGGCAGCACCGCTATTTTACACCAATATTTACACCCAATGATGAAAAACAAGGAACCAAAAATAAAAAAAAATATAAGGTAATTTCTAACGCGCTCTTGTTTTGCTAATAAAGTGTTGTGGGAGAGAAAGTCCAAAAAATGCGGCATACCATAAGCTTATACTACCTGGCGCAGATATGGCCACAAAAATGAGCGGGATGAGGACGAAAATATAGTATGGTGTGAAACATCCAAAATTTTGGGTGATTAGTCAAAGCCGATATGTGTGTCATAAGGAGAAGGTATATATAAGAGGAAAAAGTGGCGTGTAAAAGTGGGTCCTGCTGTGTAACGGGTAGAGTTTTTATGAGGTCAACTAAGTATGTAGGGAACTTTATAAAATTATTGGTTGAAAAACAAAGTCTGCATCAAACACGCATATTGTACCAATTTATTTAGTGAAACGGCGGTAGAGAATCTGAAAAAGAGATTCATTGAGGAATGTATGTATAGCTGAAGCAACGAAAAAAGAAGTAGGAGAGTAAAGCTAGCGGGGGAGCCAACATCAATAAAGTGAACAGCGATAAGGGTACCAGCGACGGCGAGAGGCTAAGGGGAGGGGGGAGAGGAGAGAAAAAAGGGATAAGAGGGGCCAACCGCACGGAGCACTGAACTACAGTGAAAGGAGGGGGGCAGGGGGAGGGATGAAGTAGAGAAGTAAGGCAGTAAACCGAAAGAGTGTAACAGACGGGAAGCACAGCTACCAGTAACAAACGCGTATAAGATAAAAGAGGAATATGAAGAAAGTAGGGTCCGAGAAAATTGCATGCCATAAATAAAAACCAAATCATGAGGAAAGATATACCATGAGGTAATAAGCACCAGAATAAAATAAGAGGACAGACCGACGCCTTACCCAGAATGAACGGCTACCTATGAGTCGCCCATAGGTAAGGCCTCCGGTATGGAAAAAATAAAACTGCCGAGCAGTATCGGCGTAGATAAAGGACCCACGGCTACAAAAATATAAATCACTCCGAAGCACGACAACCAGGGGGACATGAGAACGTCAGAGAAAATAAGTGAGAAATGTCCGGAAGAGGAAGAGAGGGCGAGAAAGAAAAGAGTGGATAGAGCACTTTCTCCAGACCAAAGTAGAGAGGAAAAGAAAAAGGAGCGACCATCATCCGGGCTCCTTTTCGTTCAATTATAGGTGTGCATCGACCACCAGGGGGGTAAGTAATGAAAGGTGGCAAAAATACCTAATAGAGTGTACAGATAGTGACGGGGCAGCAGTAGAAAATAAGGCAGGCTGTAAGAGGGAGACCAAAGGGTAATACGGGGCGAGTGAGAAGTGTATAGTCGCGCAAACCGTAGAATGGTGCACTCGCAGCCTATAACCATATCTTTTCCCATACCCCTATTATCAAACCCCCCAACCACCAAAATACCAAGAGAGATGCCAACCGCATATATGCCTCGCCACATTGGAAGCATAAACGACTACCGTGATGCGCGCGCCTTCCCTAATCCTAAACCAGAGCCTCCATGCCGAAGCCCGGTATAGCCCGGGAGAGTAGGCGGCAGTGAGGGGTAACGCATCGAGAAGGCGGATTAAGTGTAGAAACAGAAAAAAAATACTAAAAGAGCAAAGTACATACAAGCCAATAAGTAAACCCGGGGTGATGGCGCCACCGGATAGGAGCCACGGCAAATACGCGTGGTGTCGCGTGTCATCCCTGGTAGGTCAGAGACACGACACGAGGTGTGGGACCGGAAGCCGGCACCCTCAATCAAACGTGAGCTGGTGAATGGTTGGCATAGGCGCATAGTCTCTGCCAACGCCTCAGCGTACCGCAGGGTACATGGAGAACTTGGTCCACCTCCTTCATATAAACGAAGACCGAGTAAAAAGGGGGAAGGAAGGGGGGGCGACGGGGTCAGAGGGCTAGAGAGTAAAGGAAAAAGGGCATAATAAAATAGTAGGAGGCTAAGCCACAGGAGGACCAGCGCTCTCAGTTGAAAGGCTGGAAGGCCCACGGGGCAGGGTAAAACAGCTAAGGGGCGGGCCAGCGGGCGACAGGAAAGGCGGTAAGAGTCCGAAGAGATCAAGGCCAGAATAAAAATACGAGGGCGCTGAGAGTCAGTAAGGTAGGGGCGGTAAGGCTGAGGCCGGGAGGTAGTAGATCCACGCAGTGGAGGGTGAGGTACCACACTCACGGTAGACCGGGGATAAGAAGCAATAGTCCCGGACTTGTCTATGATGAGGGACAACGCGGAAACCGCGGATGCTGATCCTATATGAAAGCAATTGAGTAACCAGATGTCCTGATGACGGCGGAACAGATGGGGCATAAGAAGTAGGCCAAAACGCGATGGTGCCTAAAGAAGAAGCAAGTCAAAATAAGAACATGTAATTAAAAAATAGACGAACGGTTCAGGGGCGTGACCCGCGGCTGACCCGTAAGACCCAAAAAAGCAACCACCCTATACTGAGAGCGATAGATATATCACAGTCTGTTGCCTCAGCGCCTGTGAACCAGCGACCACAAACCTATCGTCCACAACAGAACATCCAATCACCTTCTCCATAAAAATCGAGAACGCCTAGGATGAACACAAAAGCGGCAGTGAAGGAAACACATCTATAAAGGTCATAATACCACGTACCGCCATTCCGAGTGCGCACCATAATCAAGGTACAGCCGACGACGCCAAAAAAAACTTGTACCCACCGCGCGACCAACACACCACCCTATGAAGCGCGCCAGAGTGGAGGCCAAATGAGCCAGCAACATATAATAGATATCCGTCTAAACAGTAAAAACCAACCAAGCCCGGTGCTATACGTCGCAGCGCATAAGTAAGAAACCGAAGGAGTTGCCCTCTCCTCCAAAAAACTACAGGAGTGTATAAACAAGACATAAGACGATAGGCCATAAGACGGAACGTGCGAAATTCTTTTGACCGAACAATTCTCTTATCCAGAGTACTAATGTTATAAATAGAAGGTGCGGGAAACCGCTAGAGACGAGGAATAAAATTGAGAGTACGCTATGAACAATGCACGGAATGCCGCAGAGACGCGCGCGAAAGGAAGAGGAGGAATACTGGAGAATTATGGCTGAAGGGTACGAACAATACTTTAGAGTCCCGGCAAACTAGCTCATTAAATATTGTGAAGTAGCCCAGGGACCACAGAGTAGAAGAAAGGATTTCCATGCGGACGGGAAGGGTGATGGGCGGCGCGCAAGCAGAAAGGGGTGTACAGCCGACACACGTAACACCGAGCAAGCGAGCGGATGCAAGTGACGAGTGAAGGATGCAGATACAATGCAAAAACTACGAGAGGACACAAGCCATGCGGGTCAAGATAAAGAGAGCGGCCTCAAATGCGCAGAGGGCGGGTGGCGAAGACGCAAAGGCCCGGCATGGTGTCTCACGCTCGATGATAGAGGCTCCAATTATCCTACTGGAAACGACGCACAGACGACCTGATGAACAAGAGACAAGTAATAAGATAGCTTAAAAAGACCAAGATTACGCAGGATGACGAAGTATCAAGACAGAGCATTTTCATATTGGTATAATACCAATTTATTTAATGTAAAAGATTGAAACCTTTGCTGTATCAGAAGATGTATTTGTCCTTACTTCTGTTAACAAGAACTAGCACAAAAATACTTTCTGTACATGATGTATCTGAATTGAAAGCACGATTCTGATATTGTACTTCGACTAAGAAAATGCACAAAAGAATGACGCACAACAAACAATCCAGAAATTCCCACACTGTATTGCTAAAAACCTATCCGCATGCCACAGAAAAAGTATTGATTAACTTCCGCTGAGATTGAAGAATAGAAGTATGACGAGAGGATTTAAGAGCAGCTTAATAAACTTTTGTCAAACAGAGGAAATAGAAAGAAACCCAACGAAGATTATGCATGACCGTATGCAGAAAAATCCCACACATGATGTATATGCCAAAAGACTCCATAAAGAGACGAATATTGTAACGCCCCCAAATTATAACGTCATGAAAAACAAGACATTTTTACACCAATAATAGCCGCAGAGAGAAAGCCAAAAGTAGACAATATTCGCATCTATAAATGAGTAATTCCTTCTGTATGAAAAAAGAAAAGAAGCGTTCCCAAAATAGATAGATCTCACCATAAATGAACTGAAATGAGAAATCTTCCCAAAAAAAGAGGATCCACGGCGAATAAAAAATCATTTCTCCATGAGAAGAGAGATAATCTTTAATGATATGATTCCGCCACCAAAACGTTAGATAGGATAACCCAGCGAAGAAAGCCAAATAAATATTTCAACCAAAGACCAATAAATACCGCCAATTACAACGAAATGAACAATAGAAGCCCGTTGACGGGCGAACTATACCAGTAACCCATATTCTTAGCAAAACACCGCCACCAGGCAGAGACCCAACATCCCTTCCAGAGAAAAAAAAAAAAGTCGAATCCCAAACGCATTGTCTAAAAATATCGTGGCAACCACGATATACTCCATAAACATAAGATAACTATAGAGGGAAAGAGCCAAGCGAAGATAAGAGGAGAAGAAAAAAGAAAACCGCTGTGGAGAGGAAAGGAATGAAGGGGTGAATCAAAGGGAGGGGAGGGGAAGAAAAGGGGATATCAAAATGAATTGTATGGTGTATCGGGCCCGGGTTGAACAGACCAGGTAGCAAATTAAAAAAAACAGTAGATCGTCCATATATAAGTGGAAAAATAACAACCAAAACGGTTTTTCTATGAGAGAGAGGTCACCAGAGCTCTTCAATAAAGAACGAGACAAGAGCTATTCTTAGGACCATCTCCCTTCTCTAACCAGAGCAGAACCCCCCGCAGTAACCGGCTGAAGCGTTAGCACACACACACACAAAACGCAAGGTAGAAAAATAGAATACAAGGTAGTGTCCACCAAGTATAAGGCTCAGGACGAGATTGTCCCAGTTGGCATTAGGACGACCCGGCAGCACGCAAAAACGCGAGATGAAGGGCGCAGGAGGAGATGGGTTTGATCCAAAATCGACACTAACCGATTAAGTACTCACCCTCGAACCCCCCGCAGCCATGAAAATAACGCAAATAATAGAGACAAAAAATGAGGCGGGGTGCGCGTCGGGACGTATAGTCAAGGGGGACGGCCTACCCCGTCTATAGGGCCTACATCACGGGCGGCGCGAATAAGCCTCACGAAATTAAAAAATAAAAAATAACCATGGAGGCCAGTGACAAAAGGGCAGAGGTAACGAGAGGCCAAAAGAGGGGAGAGTAGGTGAGGCGTATATATAGGTGATCCGAGCGTGATGAGGGGGCGAATAGAGTAAAGCAAGGGCGTGAGTGATGCGGGGTGTAAAGAGTGAGTAGGGAGATGTATAGTATATATAGATAATATAGATAAGATGAACGTATTTTCGTATAACTATGATATATTTTATTTTACTTGACGTAAATCGAGATAGAGAGAATACGCACGCATAAGAAATTATAAAGAAACGAAATTATGTAGAATTGTAGAGTAAGTAAATGATAGAAATTTAAAATAAAATTAAAAAACGACCCATACAAAGAAATTATCTGAAAATTATACGGATGGTATGATACAAAAAAGAAATTAACTAAAAATTTATATTTTTACTCCGTAAATATTATATTACAGAAAATGTGAACAAGTGGAAGATGATGATGACAAAGTAAGAAATTGTGTTCTGTAAAACTTTCTGGGAACTCTATATCTTACATTTCCTTCTAACTAATCATCATAGAACGAGTACGCGGCAAGAGAACGACACAGACAGACTTACAACGTATGCAAAAACAAAGAACAACTCACACCAAGACTGAAATTATTATATTCAGACAAAATTGAGCTTCACTATGTGACAAAAAGGACGTAAAACACAAGGAGGCGCGCGAACAAGCGTGACCGCGCCCCGAACCCACAAAGATGTGTACGCGCGAGGAAAAGACGAATAACAAAAAATCTCATCCCGACGCGGTAGTTAAGACTAGCTAGAATGTAAGGAGTCCCCCCCGCATGCAGGAATGTACAGGAGCCGATATCGTTCAAACAAACCCCGCGGATACTAAATGTTAGAGCTTTATGTGATCGGCCTGACCAAGCCAAAACCATCCGTAAAGATATCAGAAGAGACATACCCGCCCGGCCGCGGAAATGCGCGCCGATGCAACCTAAACGGGGGCGGGGCGTGAAGAGAAAATAATGAAAAGGGCCACCATGATCCTCCACCAGTGCCGGGAACCGCAAAGACGGAAGGAGGCGGTAGGTGACGCAAGTCGTGCAATCCGTGACCGTGGTGCACGACAAGTACGCGTAGTTGCTAGGACCCGAAGAAGCTCGCCTCTTACCCCCGCCCCGGCAGGTATAAGGGGCGCAATGGTAACCCCAGTCAGCTGAGGGGAGGAGTGGGGGTAGTGAGCGTCGAGAGGGGAACCGACCATACGCTACGCCCCGACGGTGGAGAGGGATAAACGGCCCCCCCTGCAGGGTCCCTCGCCGGCGGCGAAGCCCGAAGTAGGAAGGGTCCCAGGGAAGCCTAGAGGGGAGGTGAGGGAAGATAGGGAAGGGGGGCGGTAGGGAGGGGCGGGCCTAGATATTAGAGAGAGAGATAGATAGAGATTAAGAGAAAGAGAGAGAGAAGAATCATAGAATATAATAGAGAAGATAGAGTAATAGAAAAAGAATAAAAAGAGGGGGCCATTCCTACGGAAGATAAGAATGAAGAGATAAGGTTTAGAAAGAAGAGATATGAAGAGATAAATATATATTAGAATAAGATGAGAGAGAGAGAGAAGAGAGTAGAGAGAGAGAGAGAGAATATATAATTCTTCCCACTAAAAATTAAGAAGTAGAAGAGACTTTCGATGAAGAAAGAGATGATTGATCATATTTGTATGACCCGATGAGATGTACTTTTCAAGTATTTCAAATGAAGATAAGTATCAAAAATTGTACAGATATTCAGAAAATCTCGATCCACCCGATGATCGATAAAAAAGTAAAGAAGCTTGTATCCAGGTATAGATATGAGAATAGTAAGAGTAAGAGAGAAGATATGAATAGATAATTATGAAGCAGATATATAAAGAGATATGAAGTAGATGAATGAAGATAAAAGATAGAATATATAGAATATAGAAGTATAAAACCTTTTATTAGGGGTAGAAGAGATAGAAAAATATAGAGAAGAGTAGTGGAATTAAAATGTGGTCGCGAAACGCCACACAATATCAGAAACGGTCTCACGAGTTCCGATCGTCAAAAAGTATCTCTATTTTTGTAACAGAATGACACGTACATCGCCATCGAGATCCCCCAATTTGCCCAAGATATTGATTCCCGATTAATTTAAAGACCCAAATATTAATAAAATTGTAGAGAAATAATGAATTAAAACTCCAATTAGAATGGAAGAAGAAATAATGAGAGAGAAATAAGATGAGAAATGAGAAGAAGAGAGATTAAATGAGAGAGAAAGTATAATAATAAGATGATAAGAAATAAGGAGATAGATAATGAGCGAGGAGTAAATAATGAGATAATAATAATAAAATAATGAAGAGAAAGTAAGCTATTTCATGCAAAATTTAATAGAAGTAATTAAAGAGAGAGAGAGATATTGAATAATGAAGAGAGAGATAGAAGATATAAGAGAGAGATTAATAATAAAGAGAGATTAAGAAGATTATATATTAGAGATAAGAGAGTAAGTAGCTTAATAACTTTATAGATAATGTATATAAGGATATGAATAGAATTGTAAAGAGATAGAGATAGATGAATTTATATAATAATAATAGATATAGATATAAGAAGATGATTGGATGAAGATATGAAGATAATTAAGAGAGAGAGAGTAAATGAAGAGAAAGAGAATAGAAGAGAAGAGTATATGAGTGGGAATAAGAGAGAGAAGAGGGATAAAAGTGGGCGGATAACGTCACCTCAAACACAGAACGGTGTAGATGCGCGTGAAACCCAAGTAAAAACAAAAGGGCACATGTGTGTAGCCGCGTAGAGATTACAGTCACGCTAAAGATGATGGGGAGCCCTGGATCTCCGATCTACCAGCGCAATAGTGGTGCGGGCTACACGTATCGCCAATATCCACACCCGAAGCATCCCAATAACCGAACCGAATCCGAAATCCCGAACCGATGACCCATAAACTCCACGTGAAATCCGAAATCTCATTGACAAACCCCTCTTCTCGAACAGGCATAAACACGCTGACACCGAACATATCCCGCCAATCCCAACTCAGTCCCAGAGGGAAAAAAATAATAAAAAAAAAAATGGGCATGTGCCCCGCTCACCCCCTTGCTGTGACCGAGAATACAAAGCCTACAAAAGAGGAGCCAGGGATTTGCTAGAAATGAGTATGTTCGACGGGGAAGGGGCCTGGGGACATACCAGGTAGCCGTGTACCCGACCAGAGTGCTCGGAGGAGTCCGCGCATGCCTCTATAATTCTATACGCCGAGTAAACCCAGGAAACGCTCGGGAGCCTCCATCCCGAAAATGAATAATTCATAATCCTATATTAGAATTCATGTAAGAGAGGTTTGGAAATAAGATTGTAGATGATGAAATAATTAATAAGATATTAGAAGAAGAAAAATAGTACCCTTCACCTACTAAAAAATAGATAAAGTAACCTTGTATTAAAATGAGAAAGATGAGGATATAGATGAGAGAGAAGAGAGATTTTTGTAGAGATGAAATGATTGTTTATTCTTTTGAAGAAATAAGATGAGATTTAATAAATTATTCGGCAATCTGAATATTATTATAAACCTATTAAATTTTTGAGAGAGAGAGACGTAGAGAGAGAGAGGAAGAGAGAGGAGAGGGAGGGAGGGAGGACGGGAGGAGACAGCGCCCATGGGAGGGCGGGCGCCCGGGCGGGGGACCAGCCAGGGCGGCGGCGGCCCAGAAACGCGGGAGCCGGGAGCACGCGATGATATTATATACATGGTGCTGGCGGACGCCAGGCGGTGGCGGAAGGTCACCTATCAACTATGTGCTAGAGGATTAAGTCTTTAATGTACACAGTGTCAAATGTGTAAGATGGTGTAGACACACAACCTCCAGAGAGGCATGTCGTAGGATTTCCCAGCAGCATGATACCGCAGGTCCGTCCATGGGGGGCCGCAAAAACGCGGAATGTCTGTTCAAAACTTCAGAGACGCCAATTTGCTAGATCGGATAAGGTCGGGCAGGTCAAACTAGAATATGAGGCCAATAAAGTTCGTGGCCAGGAGGGCGGCAAAGCAAAAAAAAATACAGTGATATCAATATAGCACGATAATCCTGGCCCATTCAAGTGGGACTGTTATGCTCCGGGCAAGACCCGTTGTCACGCCAGCAGAGCTCGGCAAGAACAGAAACACCGTCAGGCCAGAAAGAGTGTGACGACGGGCTTGCCTACAACCTCAAAGAATTTCACCCTCTACCAGAAGAGAACGCATATAACACGCAACCAGAGACTTTAAATGTATTAGAGTTATTAATATCCCATATAGAGAAAGTAAGACAGAATGAGAAAAAAGAACCACAGAAACGCCATAATGATAAAAGCAGCCGTAATATTACCAATGTCAGAACAACAATGGATGATGGAGTATGAGAAAAGAACCCTCCGATGACAGAGAATACATTCACGACTATGAGTGAGAGACGAACAGATGACTTGTACAGAGAAATAGGAGATGTAGTGTGGGAACCGCGCAGAGAAAGAGAAGGTTCCGGCCCGACACAGAAGCCCAACCGCGCGCCTCTACCTAAGTGTCAGTGATATAAATGAGCAGGAGGGGCGGAAGCGCGCGAACAGCGAACGTAATGATGCGCCCTCCAATACCGCAAACTGATAGCGCGGAATGTCAAGGGTAACGCGATAGAAGCTCGGCATGAGAACAAGCGTTGAATATGAGGAAAACGGAGGGCGCTGATGTACACCATGGAATCTGAGACCAAACCCTTTCCAAAGAACCCTGATTAGAAAGCACATAGCGCCCCCCCGCCGACGCGAAAGTGATATAACAAAACTCCGATAGCAAGCATAGATAGACTTTTGAGATAGTAATCATCAACTATAAAATCTGAAAAAATTTCAACAATCTGTAAATGCAAGAACTTTCCAAGTATTCTTATCCTTGCGACTACAGACACATTTGTAACTGATGATTATTTTGTATGAGCGAACATTTCAGATTGAAGACAATAGATTAGTAGATTGAGATCAGAAACAGATATACGCATACGCAAAACCTTCTAAAAATAGAACAGGTATAAGAATAAAATGATGATAGATTAGGTGACAAGAAATGGTTTTTAAAAATTAGATGATCACGAAACAGAAGATTGAGAGGGAAGATTTCGAAAGCACGAACATAGAAAAATACGCATTAAAGATTAACAAACAATATTCCCAAAAGAAATACTTGAATATAGAAATAGATGAAGTAGTTAAAAACGTAGATGAGTTGAACATCTTTATTATTGTTTAAATAGAATTGAATCAGATTTTAAAACTTTTTATGTAAGGTAATAAAGATTGAATAATAAATAAATAAACAACCCTTATAATTAACCACTATATAAAAAAGAAAAAGATAAGAAGTTTGTACCGAAGCCTATTCTATAAACATCAGCTATTTCCGACTGTCTAAGATGCATTTCAAAATAAGAAGTCATAATTAAGAGAGAAGAAATGAGAAGAAGAGATGAAACGCCCAGAGAAGAAGACACCTTTGAGATATGAGAGGAACATACTCATCATCATACTCGTATCAAATGACTGAGTTAGAGAATATATGAAACGCGACCGACCACCCCAGAATTCCCCCATAATTTCCTAAACTAAAAAACCATAAATCTGATATTTTTATTGTAATAAATATATGCTCATTAATTGTATTGATATATTAAATCCTCCCCCCAACCTTTTTTTTATTTAATTAAAAATACAAAGCATAGAAAATGCGTTGCATATAAATTATTTGTAATAGTGAATTAATTTTGAGAAAATTTTTCAAATGTATAGAAAATTAATATTATGATTTAACTGAAGAAACGTATTATAAAAGATTTGTGTAAATATGATAAACTTTCTGCATTACGCTATGTGTAAAGTTATTGCAGTATTTTGGATTAGACTGAAGAGGAAGTTTTAAAAAAAAATTGTCATACTTTTTCAAAAGAATTTCTATCATACTTTCCAAATAATATGTTCATCTATAAACTTTTTAAATGTTATTCTTAGAAATTTGTACTTTATTTAATGCATCATTTACTAAAATGTAACATCCTTACTAGATAGTAATTTATTGATCCTAGTCAAAACTTACTGAAATAAAATATATCGTAAACAATAAAATAGTTAAAATAAAAGTGGAGAAATGTTAAATAAAAATAAAAGTTATGGTCTAATTTATAACAATTGTCTATGAAGCTCCTTATCAGTTTTACCGACCGCAGCGAATTTTCATGAAATAAGCTGTAAAGGAAAAGAAAAAAGAAACTACCTGAAAAAAAGTTAGACTTTTCCAAGTGTGATGTCAAAGAAATACTCTCATCACTATAGTCGGGGGGACCCGTAGACGTTCGTGCCCCATGCATTTATGAGGAGAAAAAAAATGACTAGTTTTTCCCATTTGGCTTGATAATTTTTCAAATTTATATTTCTAGACTCTACTAACATTTGTTTTTTGTTTACAATATATTTTAAGCATTTTCTCCAAGTTTCATGAAAATCAGGATCGGTCTGTTTTGATAAGGTCCAATTTATTACTAAAGGTGAATAGCTATGGCTGTGGCAGAATTAACAGCCTCCCACCCGAACGGTCAACAAGAAATCCTTTTCTTATGCTGTCCAAAAGTTTATCAGCTTTTTACAAACGAAGAGGAGAGGCATTGCCTTCTGTTGGGTCCCTTCCCATGTGGTGGTTTCGGGGAACGAGTAAGCTGACACAGAAGGTAAAAGTGCTGCCACAGTCGGTGCAACAAACAGACTATACCCTCCACTAGATATACTGTTGGGACACTTCCCTGCAAAAGATTTTTACACTAGTATCCATCATGGTTTCTTCATGCTGGGAGACATGTTGGGCAGAGGATTCTCGTGGCGCCAAAATGCGGAATATTAAAAGCCTTAGAGGTTACTGGCCGTCGTCTTGCAAACTGAGTCGCCGACAGGAGATGATTCTTGACCGTTTAGGATTTGGACACCAACCTCACGCATGGCTTTCACATTGTGAGAGGAACCCCCATCCTTTCCGTTTTGTTCTTCGTGTGATTCTCCTACAATATCCCATATATTTGGGGGGTTGCAACATCATCTGACGCAAGTTCTTCCCTGATATATTTACCATTCCTTTCCGGAATCACCTTGCTCACATTTTATTCGTTTTCCTTCACTTTCAAAGTGACAAAGTTTTTGCGTTCCTCCGTGAGCTAAACATCATTTATAAAATATAAACCTTATAGTACTCAAAAAAAAAAAAAAAAAAAAAATCCTAAAGGTGGTGATGTGAAAATTTTCAGTATCAATCAGCATTTGATTTCTTTAAATCATCGGCGATGTTTCGATACCTAAACTTAAAAGTTGCAATCCGAAGGAAAATTTGGGTGTATTAAAATAATTTCATTAAGATTTTGCAGAGTTCGTTTGATCTATGGAATATGGGATAGTTTCCATTGTTAATCTTGAGACCCTGACCATATTTTTTTTATTAAACAGGAAGTCGTTTACTAAATGAGGGATTGCAAATTTAATTTATCTAAAATCTTGAAAAAAAAATTTTGAATACGGTAAACTAAGGTGGAAGTTGACTAATTTTTACCTAGAAATTTTGAATGAATTAGAAAACAATTTCAAAAGTGTTATTACATTAAATTTAGCTCGTTTTAAAGAGGTTTTTATAATGCTGAAAATTTATTTTTCATTTTTATTTCCTTCAAATATAAATTAAGAAAATGCTTTGGTCAAGCAAACGGTGCATTAAAATCCTCAGCTATGACTAATGATGTGTAGTCATTTTGATCGTTGTATCATGAATTAATTATTATTATAACATGATACAAATTATAGTGGGGGCATGGATTGAGAGGAAAGAGATAAGGAAGTGTGAAGAATTAAGAGTGAGAAGTTAAGTGAAGAAGATAATAAGGAAAAGTATGTTAGGGCGCTTGAGAATAAATCGGTTGAATGCGAACAAGATTAAACTGAACAGATCTGGACGCAAACGAAGGAAGCCTTTGTTAGTAATGCAAGAGAAGGATGTGGATATGCTAAAGTTGGAAGTAAGAATGTCACTAGTAATTATGAAATGAAGAAATGATGCAAGCGGTTAAAAGTGAAAAAAGAGGCGTGGTTAAATGTACTAAATGTCAGTGATGAAATCTCAAAAGAAATATATAATATAAAAGAAAAAAAAAAATATAGCATGGAAATACATAAGGAGGAAAAGATAGAAGAGGTAAATGAGTTTGGAAGGAGGATGGGAATGGGGACTTACAAAGGAAGGAAGTACGAAAAGTTAAGAAAGAGATTAGGTACGTGGAATCTTCATAGAATAATAAATAGGGATGGTGCTTTCTGGACTGATGAAATGAATGTGGAGTGTGGAGGGAACACTTCGAAAATCTGCATAACATTGGCAGTAATGAAGAGGTGATAGTGGATTTGACAAGAATTAGGTATTTTGGGGATGAGGTAATAGGTAGAGTGAAATAATTGAAGAATGGTAAATCAAATGATCAAGAGTGGAGGCGAGATTGTGATAGACTGGATATGGGAGTTGTGTAACAAAACGTTTATAAACGATATAGTTCCGAAGGATTGAAGGAGAGCAGTAATAGTACCCCTATCTAAGATACAATTTAAACATACTTCTTTTGTAACTCCTTCCTGTTTTAGTTTTCTCATTGAATCTTTAATAAGACCCACCATTTTTTTCACAATCCCATTGCTCCAAGGCATCTCAGCTGGAGTACAACCAACAGACCCTTATGTTAACCCATCTCAGTCAAAACCTTTACCTCCTCGTTTTGAAATTCCAATTCGTTGTCAGACAATAACTTCCCCGGTGCTCCAAAAATACTTAATTATCTATCTTTCCAATATATTCACGGCGATCTCTTCATCTTTTTTATTTTTTACCCAAGGACCTTGACAGTAGTGAGTAGCCATATCCACCATTATCAGAAACTTGCTCTCTTCCACTTCTCCTAAATTTTTAATTATTCACCTCGCTTCATTTTACACGTGAGAATATAACAAAGGTGGATCCCAATTCTCTTTACCCTGCCCGATAAAATTTCTACTATGGTATTTTGTTAAAATACGTAAATCAAATCAAAGGCCACGACTGCCTTAAACTTAAAACGTTAAATAACTGTAGCTATTACATTTAAGGTTCTCTTCTGAAAGTAGATTTTAAAAAAAATTAAAACACTAATAATAAAATTAGACTTAGTTGACACTAATTATAAATTAAACGTGATCTTCTTCAAAGATGACGTTTCTCCATGATATGAAATCCTTTCAAATCGATGACTTTCCCTCCTAATAAAAAAACTCTAGCCAAAATTATTTGGCTTAACTGAATATTTTAAAAAAGTTTCAAAAAAATATTTTAAAAAATATTTTGTCAACATTTAACCTATAATTCTCCTTTGAATAAATTTTAAATGCTTAGAAAAAAGATTTTAAAAAATTTAATTTTTATAGATAATAAAAATAATAATAATAATAATAATATAATAATATAATAATAATAATAATATAAAAAATTTATGGGAAAAATATTTAGACTAAAAAAATAAAATAGACAATAAAATTTTTTTAAAAAATGGCGAAACTTTTATCTTTAAAAAAATAATAATATCGTAGACAAAACTTTCGACTAAAGTTATGGAAGCAACCAAATTGGTGCTTAAAAAATATAAATAATGCAAAAACTTTTGGAAAAAAAATGTGAAAATTGTTTTCAGTCGACCAAAAATAGGTAAATCGTAGAAAATTGGTTTTGGCAAAAAATTGCATGGCTATCATATCAAATCTAAGATAAAAACAATGGTATTTAAGTTTTGTTTAAAAGATAAATTTTAAACAAAATAACAAATATAAATTATGGTTATGAGTTTCGTAAAATAATAATTTGAAAGTATCGATATCTAGGATTTTTTTTTTTTTTTTTTTTTTTTTTTTTTTTTTTTTTTTTTTTTTTTGTTATCTAACGAGACCCAATTTCGATCAAGCGCCAGATCAATCCTTCTTTATTGCGTCTTGCCCGTCCCTGTCAACGGTCGCCATGAATAAAAAAAAAACGGCCAAAAAAATTTCAAATGAAATTTGAAATTAGTTATCAAAACAATATTACTTACCATTTTGCAATATTTTTACTCAAAATTAGACCCAAAATTCAAAGTTAGGTTTAGAAAAAAAAAAGGTTTAAAAAACTTAATTTTTATAGAAAATAATAATAATTATAAAATAATAAATAATAATAATAATATCAATAATAATAATAATAATATAATAAATAATAAAAATTAATATACCTAATAATAATAATAATATTTAGGCGGAGATTGATCTGGTCTTGAAGTGGATGGATGGAAGAACGATGCAGTATTCAATCGGGTAGTTTTAATCCCTCTGAAAAAATTTATACAAATATAATACTTACAAAGAGATTGGATGGTATAAAATTCTTAAAAGGTATCATTTATTAAGAAAGATTCTAAAAACTATTGAGTTAAAACTAGGACTGAATTTAAAACAAATTTAAACTCTCCCTTCTCATCTGATACTAAAAATCACAAAAAAAAACTAAATGCAATTTATTATTTTGCTTCCTCTCTCAACTTATCTCAAATATCAAAATATAAAACTAGCTATGGAGTAATCAAATTCAGTAAAAATAAATAGTCAAACAATTGACTAAATGATAGACAATGACTGAATTATAAAAAATGAGGCTAGTTTATGTAATATATGATACTTATTTTGATAAAAAAAAAGGTTGCACCTCAATCCAATCAATGGATTATAAAAACTTCATGAATCTTTCATCTGGCTATACATTATGGAATTTCCAGTAATAATATATATATTCAAGGTTCTGCCCTATATAAAAAATTGGCTGAAACACAATATAACAATAGGAAAATGGATGAAAGACTGGTTATCATTCTGAATAGATTGCAAATTTAGTTACACTGGATAATTATTCAAGCATAGAAAAAATGAGCATAAATCTAGCCTATCTATGAAGTAAGCCTATGGCTTAGTTTAAGGTTTTTGGTTTTATATTATAAAGACTTTAAAATTAAATAAATTTTTTGCAGAGTTTATTTTTTTAATACATTTCAGGCAAATTATAACCTCTGAAAACAATAAAATTCTTAACTAAAAACTCACTGATGATGTCTTGAACGTCTTCCCCTTCTTCCCCCAACTACAGGTGTACCAAAATGCTCAGGATGAGTCAGAGGAAGTTGATCTAAAGTTTCGCTTTCTGCGAAATGTCGTCCACTTTTCAGACAAGTTTATTAAGAACTTCTATTACAAAATGTTGTTTTTTCTCATCTGAACTAGAATAGTTTTGGGAGTTTCAGCCCTAGGGCTCTTCTCTTGTTGTAGCTCTAGCCTAATATATAAAAAAGGGAACAAGGCCTTCGCCTCGTGGAAAAAATGAGTCCAAAGTTAAACAAAGCTGCTTCCATTTTTTAGAAATATTTTTTGTTGGAGACCAAATTATTTCATTCTATTATATTTGGTGCCAATTGAAGTAAGAATAGAATATTGCGAAATTTTACTTAGGTTTATAATCTCCTTAAATTTTAAATTTTAAATTTTGAGATAAATTAATACATTATAAAATTAATTAAATAAAAAATTTAGTTAGAGTTTAATAAATGCATTACCAAAATCTAAATTTATGCTCCAATCCTTTCACCGTTTGCTTTTTACCAGGTTATTTTATGAAATTTAAGATATATTAGTTTTACTTCTTGGCCTCAAAATGGCTTGTTTGGAACAAAATGGCGGAAGATGAAGAGACAGAAGTTCCATTTCGTCCGGAATGTTATGATTTATAATTTTCAAAAAACGATAATAATTTTGGGATAAAATTGTAACATTTAAATATTTAAAATAAAAAATATATTGTTTTTAGTACAAGCGCGCGCTTTTAATTTCTGAGCTGAGCACGATGGGTTTTGAGCCTCCCCGAGTGAAATAAGTCAATACAGTACGTCATTTGTCAAAATGTTTCGTTAAGAAGTACTTCAGTATATCTCAAATAACCTCAAAATGCTTCCTTTTATTTAAGTACTTTTTGATCTTTATATTTCAAAATTTTCTTTTTAATAGACATCATAAGTTTTAAGCTAATTTTAATAAAATAATAATTATGGCACATTCCTTTTATAAATCTGATAAAGAGTCATCAGGAAGTGGCTTTTCATTTCGGTCGAAAACTCGAGATGTTGGGGCAATATCTGCAGCTTGGGGTAAAATTCAAGACACAAAAATCTTAATTATTATTTGGTATAATGTTTGAATTTGGAGATGGGGAAAAAATTGCGGCTCTTGCATATAATTTAGTATCAGATTTATCAGGCTAAAGGAAATCTGGTCCTGGGAAATAGCTTAAAAATTTTAATGGTTTTGGGGAGAAGCAAGGTGACATGCAATTATCAAACTTAGCAAAAAATAAAGGAGTTATATACTTTTCAGAAGCTTTATATAATCTTTTTTCTTCAAAAATAGAACACTTTTGCAACTTTTTTCTTTCACATAGGAAAGAATCTAACAAAGATAATGCTAATGTACTGTCTTGATAGATGGGAATATATTGTACTTGTGTTAATACTATACAGTAATTACCACAAAGTACATTATGCAAATTAAAAATGAATTCTGTAGTTAATGTAATACTCAAGGATTCAAAGGTAGGAATATATTTACATTTGGATTTGGTATTTACTGAACTATTCTGCTCAATACACAAATTTACCCTCCCATTATTCCATATTGGAAATAAGGTCAATTAACCCAAGTACAACTTTACATTGTCCACCTGAAGTACTAAAATTTAACAGTGAGGAGGGTGATTCAAATACGGATTTTAAATCAATTCACACACTCGGGGAGTTAAGCATAAATGGTTGCAGTTTCAAGCAATAAGGCTGAAGAATGGGAGGAAATGTATAGCAAGAGTATGGTAGGCCTACTTCCTCATCTGTGTTTTTTTCAAATTTTGGGGAAGAGGGAGCAGGGGCCTCTTTTACTTCTGAGGAATGTTCTTTAAACTCACTCATATTCAATGATGTGTCTTTGTTGCACTGGTCATATAAAACCTCCTTAGCACTATCTAAATTCTCATTTACTTCCTCATCATCTACAATTTCATTACTCAAATTACACTCCATCCCATCTTTCAACTCATTTACTAGCTCAACATGAGATTTTGACTCTGAATGAGGAATCATGTTATCTGTATTAGAGTATAGATGGGGTGTATTGAAAGATTGTTCCATTGTAGCACAATACATGATTGCAAGAATCTCATTACATTTACTTTGATAGTCAAAACACAAATTATATTCCTGTGCAAACTTATCTGCATCAAATTGTTTGTAAAATTTGATATCTTGTATTTAATTATCCAGATATTTTAAAGATTTCTCCTTATCTTCAACCATATATTTTATTTTATTCATTTCCACTAAGGATGTGGGAATATTGGTTTGGATTTTACTTAACTCTAAGGTAATGTCTCTTCGGATGAGTTTACGTTTTAACACTAAAGTTTAGAATGATGTTCTATTGAAAAGAAAACATTAAAAGTTTGTAAATAACCAAATCTGAAACATGTAGCAATACAGTATGCTAATACAGTTTTAACTAACTCTTTTTTGTTTTTGTTTTTTTGTTTTTTTAATATAATGATGAGTTTTTGATTGATGAACTCAATGATCGTATTCAAAGTTAGAAACAAAAAACTTACTTTTTTATATTTACTGTATTAAAATTCTAAGATATGATAAGTCCATATGTATAAGTTCTAGATATCAAAATAGGCAAAACAAAAAGAAACTGTTTTTTTTTTTAATTTATTTATTTATATATTATTTTTATTTATTTTAAAAGCAAATTAAAATTACGCCAACAAAGCTCTTTCTAAGTACAAAATGGTTTTTAATTAAAAAAAATAAACTAGGCCAAAAAAAAACTAAGACCAAGAAAAATGCGAAAACTCGTTTTGGCAGTAATAAAAACAGGGATGCAGGGAAAAATCAAATTTGATTTTTCAACTGATTTTTTCATTGATTTTTTGCTCCAAAAATCATGATTTTTTGCTTTTTTTTTTATTTTTTGCGTTTTTAATATAATATTGTATTTAATATATTTCTTGGATAATTTAAGTGATTTAAATTCAATAGAAATAAAAATTAAAATCATAATAAAAATATAGCAAGGCTACTTTCAAATTTTCTACACTATTAAAAATGTCAATCAAAAGCATCATTGTTTCAAAACCATGGTTCTTCCTTTTATTTCTCGAATCGTAATGATATTAATCATCTATTACAAATACACACCTCTTTATGTTGCTCAGTTTTCAATTAGTGTCAATAGACAATTATTAAGCCATATTCTTAAGATTCTTTAACACGATACTACGGGCTAGGGTTAAAATCATAACTAATACGAACTTAAAAAAGGTTTGTTTACAAATGATATTTCGCGTGACGTAATGTTTTTACTCAAAAAATCAAAAATAATCCAAAAAAATCAAAAATTGATTTTTTTTTCTCAAAATCCAAAAAAATCCCCAACCCTGAATAAAATAGGCAAGAAACACCTTTCATAGACAAAACTTTCGACTAAAGTTATGCAAAAAATATTTTTAAAAATGAAATCTCTCAAAAAGAACATTATTATTATTAGATGCAAAACTTTATTTTTAAATAAACATAAACATCGCATGGCAAAACTTTCGACTAAAGTTATGCGAAAAATATTTTGGAAGAAAATTGATTCATTAATTTACAGACTAAAAAAATAAAAGACAAAATTTTTTTTCCAAAAATGAGCTAATCCTTTTAATCTTTAAAAAAAAATCATTTCGTAGAGTAAAGAAAGGCTAAAATTTATGAAACTTATATGATGTGCTTAAAATATAAAATATGCAAAAAGTTTTTAGAAAAAAAATGTTGAAATTTTTTCACCCAAAAATAGGTAAATCGTAGAAAATTGGTTTTGACAAAAATACTGCGGCAAATTTTTTGGAAAAATCAAATTTAGAAAAAATGGATTTAGCTTCTGTTCTGTAAATTGTAAACAAAATACAAAACAATTACTTGATACCAATATTCTGTGAACTATAATTTCAAAAATTCTCAATATTTAGAATTTTTTTTTAAATTCTTTTTTTTTGTCTTTTTTTTTTTTTTTTTTTTTTACGCAGATTCCAATTTCCATCAAGCCCAGATCAATCCTTCTTAATTACCCCTTCGCCCGTCCTGTCCACTGGTCAGCCATGAATAAAAAAAACAGCCAAAAAATGCTCTAAGTCAAAATTTGAAAAAAGTTTCAAAAAAAAATTTTTAAAAAAAAAATTGCAATATTTTACTCAAAAATTATACCAGAAAATGTAAAGTATATGGTAAAAAAAAAGTTTTAAAAAACTTAATTTTTATGATATAATAATAATAATTAATAACAAATCATAATATAATAATTAATAATAATAATAATAATAATAATAATAATAATAAAATAATAATAATAATAATAATAATAATAATAATATTTAGGCGGAGATTGATCTGGTCTTGAAGTGGATGGATGGAAGAACGATGCAGTATTCAGTCGGGTAGTTTTAATCCCTCTGAAAAAATTTATAAAGAATATAATATACTACAAAGAGATTGGATGGTATAAAATTCTTTAAAAGGTTATAATTTATATATTGGGAAATGAGATAGACTCTGATTATGAGAAATGATGCTGCAAGATATCTTAAAAAGGTGATTTGACCCAAACTGATAAAGTCACAAAAAAATTTAAATTAAATGTATCTAATAATCAAGTTGCTTCCCTCTACTTATATCAATATTCAAAAATATAAAACTAGCCAATTATATACAACTTCAGTAAAAAAAAAAATAGTCAAATCACATTGACTAAATGAAAGACTGACTGAATTAATAAAAAATGAGGCTAGTTTATTAATATGTGATACTTATTTCGAGATAAAAAAAAAGTTTTGCATCAATCCAATCATGGTTATAACAAATTCATGAGAAATCTTCCCTGTGTACATTAAGGTAATATCCAGTAAAAAATTAAATATTCAAGGTTCTGCCCTATATAAACAAATTGGTGAATTTACAAATAGTAAAAATAAGCGGATATGATTGAAAGACGTGGTTCAATTTCTGAATGATTAGCCAATCTAAAGCAAAGTTTTCGTTTTGGCAATTATTCCTACGAATCTCTTTTACGAAAATAAGAACGTTCTCTATAAAAATCGTTCGTTTTGCTCCAATTCCCTCTCAGAACACACCTCTCCTTCCGAGAATAGTTCTCACCAACGCTACACGCATTCTCTGACAAATTCGTAAGTTTGCTATTTCGCGTGTCTTTACCGAAAAATTCTATTCTTACGAAAAAATGTAAACAAACCGCAATGATGATGCCAGAAAGCAGTCATGAATTTTTTTTTCTTTTATTTTTTATTTTTTTTTTTTACAAAAGGAATCAAATTAATGATTAAGAGTAGTGAGGATTGTGTCAAATATTGCGTGATAATTCCACAAATTTTATATACCTTAAAATATTCATTAAAAAATGCAATAATAATGTTTTCACTACGTGGTAGGCCCCGTTTTAAATTTGTGACACTCCTGCAAGATGCTTTCCTTGAAATAAAAAATGGCTTTAATTTTCAACTTTGCCAATTTCGATGAAAAGATCTGTTACAAATGTTCCTTTTCATTTTTTTTTCATTTTTTTTTGTACAAATAAATTTTAATTACCCTTAATAATAATATATATAATATATATATATATATATATATAAATATATCTATATAACTAAGTATATATATATATATATATATACTAATATTATATATATATATAATATATATATATACTCATATATACTATACTATATATAGAGAGAAGAAGAGAGAGAGAGAGAGAGAGAGAGAGAGAGAGAGAGATATCCATCCCCCGGAAAACATCATTCAGAGTATGATATATGAATTTTTGTAATGTTTGTAAACAAGTTTTTATAAGAATAAAGAATTCATTCGCGGTCGTTTCTGGACCACGAAAACGATTCTTAAATATGCTAGAATTTGTCTTCATCGAGCGTAAGAACAAAATGCTCAAAAACGAAAACGGCTTTAGTTATACTTGATAATTATTCAAGCATAGAAAAAAACAGGGATGGCAATTGAAAAAAAATAATTGATTTTTCTTCCCTGATTTTTTCACTTGATTTTTTGCTTCAAAAAATCATCGATTTTTTGCTTGTTTTTGATTTTTGCTTTTTTTATATATATATTTTAATTTTTTTGGGATATTTTAATGATTTTAATTTCAAAGAAAATAAAATTAGAATTATAATATCATAGCAAGCTACTCACTTTTTCAAATTTCCTACAACTCTTAAAAATGTCCACCAAAAGACTCATGGTTATCAAACATGTTTTTTTATTTCTGATGTAATATATTATCATGTATTGCAAATAACTATCTTAAGTGTTTCTGTTCATTGGTTCATAGACATAAGCCTATTTTAAAGATTTGAACTCAGATAATAGGGCCAGGTTAAATAATATTTAATCGAACTTTAAAAAAAAAGTTTGTTTACAAATTATATTTCGCGTGGACGTCACGATTCCAAAAAATAAAAAAATAAAAAAATCCAAAAAAATCAAAAATTGGGATTTTTTTCTCAAAAAATCCAAAAATCCCCAACCCTAGAAAAAAAATGAGCATAAAGCTAGCCTATCTATGAAGTAAGCTTATGGCTTAGTTTAAGGTTTTTATATTTTATATTATACACTTTCCAATAGATAAATTTTTTTGCACAGGTTTATTTTTTTAATACCATTCAGGCAATTAGAAGGAGATTTATACTAAGAAACAAACCAGTCTTCACCTTTGTTATTTTCATGCAGTTTTCCTTTAAAAAAAATTCCTTCAAAAAAATTAAATTAAAAAATGCTAGGATGATTTGGGCTTGAAGTAAAATTGAAATCCGCTAAAGTTGTTTTAGCTGTTAAACAAGTTTTTTAAGAACTTCTATTACAAAATGTTGTTTTTTCTCATCTGCACTAGAATAGTTTTGGGAGTTTCAGCCCTAGGGCTCCTCGCTTGTTGTTGTTGTAGGTCCAGCCTAATATATAAAAAAAGAAGAGGAACAAGGCCTTCGCCTCGTGGAAAAAATTAGTCCAAAGTGAATAAGCTGCTTCCATTTTTTAGAAATATTTTCTTTTTTAGATTAAGGCGTTCATTGTTATCTACTTTCTTTTCTTCCCAATCTAAAGTTATTATTTTATTAATCAATTTAATACTATTATATTAATTTTCGAGCTTAAAAAAAAGCTTCAGAATTGGGTCAGATAACGCAGCTTGTCCTATCAATGGCCGAAAATATATTGAATCGTCAATCAATTCAAACTTTTTTTTTTAAATATGTTAAAACTGTGATTTTTATGTTATCAACATATAATTTTTTTTGAATTTATTAAAGTTTCCAAAATATCGGCAAATTTGGTGACAATTTTCTCTTGCCTAGACTTGATTCTCATAAAAACGTGACCATTAGGCTATTGAGCAAGGAATTTAGTAATTTTTTTATGTAAAGAAATAACATTTAATATGTTGCCTGTTGTTTATCAATCATAAAATTTTATTAAATTCCCTGCCAAGCCACGATTTTAAAGTCAACAATTAAAGACAATAATTTTGAGTTACAATCTAAAAAACATTTTACCTGAGGAATTTATCAAAAACTCTAAATTTGTAAAAAAACTTGAATTAATTTATTTTGACTTCATTTAACATAAGGGATTTGCTATAAAATTGCCATATGAATTTTTTTTATTTTTTTTAAAAGGCAGACTCTGACGGTAAATGGGGCTTTGAAAATGAAATTTGGATACTTTATAACTTTTTTCAGGCTCATTTTACCGTTTCTTTTTTTTTTACTCGATATCGTTTTTTTTGGCACAGATCATTTAAAAGCATTTCATAACTTTTCCATGAAAATCGGCTGTCGTCGATATAATTGATAATTTCCTCCATAAACCATGTTATAAATATGTATATTTGGCGGTTATTATTTCATAATTGGACTTTTTAAAAGAAACGTTTTCTCAATGAAATTAATAAATACATTATTTCTAAACGATTTATAAATTAGGGTTAAAAAAGAAAAAATAAATGAAAAAAATTCACTTAAAAGTAATAAATAAAAGTATAAATATTATATATATATATATATATATATATATATATATATATATAATATTATATATATTATATCTATATATATATATATATATATATATATATTAGTATATATATATATATACTATATATATATATAATAATATATATTATATACATATACACATAATATAAAGATGAGCCTTATGTTCCAACGTAATGTTTTTCTTTCGCCCCGAATGTTCGTTCGTTCGGTTGGTTCTACTATACGCTTACTACACAGCAAAATCAAGTAAGCGTGGTTTTTCTATTCACTTTGCGTTGACTAATATTATTAGACTATTTTTTCACCCCTAGGGCTTAGGGGATGGCCAAAAATATCGATATATCGAAATATCCAATATTTTTGGCTCGATATATCGATTATTTTTGGTCGATAATATTCTAGGCGATATATGCGATATTTCGAGATTTTTTCCATAATATTAGAAGGCCGATATTCTTTTCAAAAAAAAAAATTTAATGGCCGGAAAAAAATAAGATCATATCCAACCCTCTCCCTACACCCTGAAGTGATGAAACTCTCTTTTTCCCCCCCATATTTCGTTCTTCGTTCGTCCCCAATGTAGTGTATAAAATAAATCGAAAATTTTTTTCGTCTTTTGGGGAATAAAAAATAGGGAGAGGGAGGGGGGGGGATCGACAAGGCACTACACTATAGTCTCAAATTGTCCTTCTGGTATATCACTAATCACTTAACTAATCTCAGATTATTCAGTGGATCAATGGATAATGCCACCCCCCCCCCCCCCGCGGGGGGGACGGGTGCGACCCAATAAAATTTGGAATGATATAAAAATGCTTTCCCTGCTATGTTTATGTTAGCAATGAAAACTTACTGTAAATGACGACGTACGAAGTCTCGTCAGAACGAACAGTATCATTATTAACCAATGTTTGCTCAAATGAAAGGTACGATGACTTTCCGAGCATAATCAATCAGTTAGTCTATTCCTAGTTGGCATTTAGATGATAAGGTATTTTGGGCTATTGTAATAATATCTATATATAGTATAAATATATATATAGTATATATATATAGTATATATAGTATATATATATATATATATATATATATATATATAATATCTATTATATATATACTTATATATAATAGATATAAAATGATATATACTATATATATTATATATATATATATATATATATATAGTATAATATATATATATATAATATATATATCATATATATATATATAATATATTATATTAGATATTTTTTTAAAATAATAAAAAATTTAAATAATATTTTAAAAAAAAATTAAAAAAAAAAAAGGGTTTTAAAAAAAAAAATAAAACCTTTTTTTTGAAACGTATTTAACCAATTTGAAATTTAAAAAAAAAAAAAAGGTAGGAAAAAGAAAAAAAAGAAAGTTAACATAGTATAATTTTCCTTTACAGGATGAAAATTTTATAATTTATTTATTATTCTGAGACTGTTAAGACTTTGCAGTCCACTCGAGACCAGCCTGATCCTAATTTACCGAGTAGCTCTGTGGAGTGTGTTTAGTGTCTAGTGTGGACGAAGATAATCATTGCCGAAATCTAATACCGGAACAGGACTCCGGTGAGTTGGGCTTTTACAGTTAACATACCGAGTACGGACTAGTCTAATCATCTACTGGCCATTACGATTGTTTCGCTTAAAAATATGTAATTAACTAAATTACGATTTATAAAAGCTATTACTAAAAGTCTAGTATTTGGGGGTACATCACTACAGCTTTCTTATGATAAGTCGTCTGGCATCCAGTCGAGACTTGTTAAATATTATTCATTTTATTACTAAAATTATAGATTTTCTTAAGATCCAGAAACTTCCAGAGGTCGTCCAAGATCAATTGTACTACCAGCCAATTAAATTATTTCCGTTTAGAAATCAATATTTTTTTGTAAGAAATAAGAAATAAGAAAATCTTTTGAAGATTCTCGAGCTTTATTAATACTTTAATAGTTATTTTTGATTTTTAATGCGAAAAAAAAGTGATTTTTAACTGATTATTGTTTATCTTTTCCTAGTGAAACGATTTCTTATTTAATTTATATTGACTTGTCCACAAAAAGTCAAAATACACCCAAAGTCCTCAAGATCCAAACACCACGCTCTAGCACAACTTCCAGTTCAACTCTTGGAGTTGGAAACTTGAAAGTTGAAAGAGACCTGAAGAGTAAAGATCCTTTTCCATTTCTACCACTTTTTTCCTCTGTACATACGCTGCTTCATATTTAATTAATTAAAGCCTCTCTCTCTCTCTCTCCTTCTCTCTCTCTCTCTCTCTCTCTCTCCTCTCTCTCTCTCTCTCTCTCCCTCTCTCTCTTTTTTTCTCTCTCTCTCTTTTCTCTCTCTCTCTCTTCTCTCTCTGCTCTCTCTCTCTCCTCTTCTCTACACTCCCCCCTCCCCCCCCCCGCCCCCCCCCCACCCCTCTCCCTCCCCCCACCCTCCCCCTTCCCCCCAGCCCCCCGCCCCCCCCCCTCTCCCCTCCGCACCACGTCTCCCTCCCATCCGGGGTATGAAACATCCCCCCCTCCATCCCCCCTCCGCTCCCCCCCCCCTCCTTCCCCCCCCCCCCACCCCTCTCCGCCCTCCCCCCTACCTCCCCCCCCCCCCGACCCGAGAGTCTTTCCCTCTCTCCACCTCTCCCCCCCCATCTTCCCCCCCCCCCCTCTCGCCCCTCCCCTCCCCTCCCCTCTTCCCCCCCCCCCCTCTTCCTCTCCTCCCCCCCGCCCTGATCCCCCCCTCCCCTCCACCGCCCCCCGCTCCCCTCCCCCTCTCTCCCCCCCTCCCCATCCCCACACCCCCTCCCCTCCTCTCACCCCCCCACCCCCTCCCCCCCTCCACTCGCCGCTCATCCATACAACACGTTTCCCCCTCTCCCCTCCGTCCCCCCCCCCCACCGCCCCCCTCTCCCCCCCTCCCCCCTCGCCCCCCCCCTCTAAATTTTTCACAAATCCCCCCCGGCATTCCTCCCTCCTCCCTCCCTCCCCCCTCCCCTCTCCCTCCCACCTCTCTCTCCCCTCTCTTCCCTCCTCCCCCCCTTCTCCCACCTCCTCCTTCTCCTCCTCCTCCCCCACTCCCCCCCTTCTCTCTCTCCCTTCCCTCCCCCTCCTCCCTCCTCCCTTCCCCTCCACCCTCCCCTCCCCTCCCCCTCCTCTCCCCCCTCCCCTTCCCTCCCCCCCTCCTCCCCCCTCCCCACCCCTTCCCCTCCTCTCCCTCCTTCCCTCCCCCTCCCCTCCATCCCTCCTCTCTCCCCCTTCCTCTCTCTCCCCCTCCGGTTCACGGCGCTCACGTCCTCTTCTCCCACCCCCGCCCACACCCCTCTCCCTCCCCCTCCCCCCCCTTCCCCCTCACCCCTCTCTCCCCCCCCTCTCCCCCTCCTCCTCTCTCCCTCCCCTTCCCCTTCCTTCTCCATCTCCCTATCAAATCATCCGCCCCTCTCCTCCCCTCCCTCTCCTCCTCCTCCCCCACCTCCCCTCCCCTCCCTCTTTCCTCCCCCCGCCCTCACCCTTCCCGCCCCCTCTTTTTGCCCCCTTACCATCCTCCCCCGACCCTTCCCCGCTCCCCTCGCCTCTTCCTCCCCCTCCCCTCCAGTAACTTCTCTACTCCCTCCCCCCCTCCTCTCCTCCCCCCCCCTTCCCGCTCCCCCGTCCCCCTCTATCCTCCCCCCCGCTCCCCCTCCCCCTCGTTCCCCCCCCCCCCTCCTCCCTCCTTCCCCCTCCAGCCTCTGTCCCTCTCCCTCCCCCCCCGCCTGCCCCCCCTCTCCCCCCACCTCTCCCTCCCCTATCTTTCCCTCCGCGTCTCTCCCCCCCACCCTTCTCCGCCCCTCCCTCCCCCTCCCCCTCCCCCCTTCCCCCTCCACTCCCCCTCCTCCTATCGCTCATCCCTCCCCACTACCCCTCTCCCCTCTGTCCCTCTCCCCTCCTCCCTATGCCCCCCTCCCCACCCCCCTCCCACCTCCTCTCCCCTCTCCCCCTCCCCTCTCTCACTCTCTCCCCCCTTCCCCCTATCCCCCCCCCCCCCCCTCTCTTTGCCCATTCCTGCCCCCTCCCCTCCCTTCCCCTCCCCCCTCCCCCTCCTCCCCCACCACTTGACCCCCTCCTCCCCTCTTCCCTTTCCTGAACCCGCTCCCCCCTCCCCTCCAATCCTCACTTCAGCGCCCCCCTCTCTCCCCCCCCCCCCCCCCCCCCCCCGCCCGACTTCCCCCCCCCTCCTCCCCCTCTTCCTTATGGCTCCCCCTCTCCCTCCCATCTCCCTCCGCCCCTCCCCCCCTCCCCCGCCCCTCCCCCCCCTCCCCAGCCCTCCCCCCTCCCTCTTCCCCCCCCCCCCTCTCCCCTCCCCCCTCCTCCCCCCCTATACTCCCTCCCCTCTCCCTTTCCCTCTGCCCCCCCCTCTCCCCCGCCGTCAATCCGTGTCCCCTCCTGCCCCCTCCACTCCCCCCTCACCTCCTCTCCCCCTCTCTCCCCTCCTCTTTTATCCTCCCCCCCCTCCCCCTCCCCCCCACCCCCCACCTGTCAACCTCCCTCCTCCCCTTTCCTCACCAGTTTCTCTAGCAGAACCCTACCCTCCTCCTCTCACATTTCCCCTCTTTCTCCCTCCCTGCCCCCCCCCCCCCCTCCCCCCCCTCTCCCTCTCTCTCTCTCGTCCTCTCTCTCTCTCTCTTCTCTCTCTTTCTCTCTCTTCCTCTCTCTCCTCCTCTCCTCTCTCTCTCCTCCTCTCTCATCTCTCCTCTCTCTCTCTCTCCTCTCCCTCTCTCTGATTCACTGTCGGATC
>JABUQX010050712.1:7500-27500 GCA_015478945.1 Trachelipus rathkii
CCTTTACCTTTTTTTTTCGACCAACCCTTCCGTCTTCCATGGGTCAATTTTGGCTCACGGTATTTTTTGGCTGGCGACCCTAATTTTTTGAGAACCTCAGTTTTTTTTGAGAACCCTGCGATTTTTTTGAGAGCCTCGGATTTTTTTGAAGAACCCGGATTTTTTTGAGAACCTGGATTTTTTGAGAAACCCTAATTTTTTTTTGAGAACCCTAAAAAATTTTTTGGCAACCCTAATTTTTTTGAGAACCCTAATTTTTTGGCAACCCTAACTTTTTTGGCAAACCCTATTTTTTGATGGCAACCCTATTTTTTTGGCAACCCTTCGAAGAAGGGTTGGGCTTGGGCCAAACGGTTGCGTCAGCAAACCGTTGTACGTACCCCGTCTCCCACCCTAATTTTTTTTGTTTTTTGACCAATCCCTTTGGTCTTCCAGGAGTCATTTTTGGCCTACGGTATTTTTGGCACCTCTATTTTTTTGGCAAAACGCCCAATTTTTTTTTTTTCGGCAACCCCTGATTTTTGGCAACTCCTTCGAAAGAAGGGTTGCGCCAAACGGTTTGGTCAGCAACCGTTGGTACGTATTGCCCGCCTATTTTTACGCCCGCCCTATATTTTTTTTTCGACCATGGGGTCCAATTTTTGCCCACGGTATTTTTGGGAACCTTTATGGGCTTAGCCCGTTTTTGATGTCTTAATCGGTTGGTTGAACCATCACACATACACACCCTTGCCAGATACCATGGGTCACTATTTTTGGCCCACGCCAATTTTTGGCCCACTCGTGGCCCACCCGTCACATATTTCGTTCCTAACTTGTACGCATGTATGGACCTACCCTAACTTGAACACCTACACACGTGCGCGTGCGCGCGCGCATCACACACACACATTCACAACACACACAGCCACACACATTTAGATCCACACACACTTACACTTATACGAGACATTCACTAGTGAACACCTTTTACACATGTTATAACACATTCACTATGACACTTACATTTACCCATAGACACTTACATTTACACTTATACTCACGTACAAACACACTAATAAATGGATTCGCCATAATGGATTCCGTAATGAAAACTCTGCAGGTGATCATTTTCGCCATAATGGATTCCGTAATGAAAACTCTGCAGGTGATCATCATTTTCGCCATAATGGATTCCGTAATGAAAACATTGCAGGTGATCATTTTCGCCATAATGGATTCCGTAATGAAAACTCTGCAGGTGATCATTTTCGCCATAATGGATTCCGTAATGAAAACTCTGCAGGTGATCATCATTTTCGCCATAATGGATTCCGTAATGAAAACTCTGCAGGTGATCATCATTTTCGCCATAATGGATTCCGTAATGAAAACTCTGCAGGTGATCATCATTTTCGCCATAATGGATTCCGTAATGAAAACTCTGCAGGTGATCATTTTCGCCATAATGGATTCCGTAATGAAAACTCTGCAGGTGATCATTTTCGCCATAATGGATTCCGTAATGAAAACTCTGCAGGTGATCATTTTCCTCATCTCTGACTCTTGATCCTCTTCTCTTTGTATTTTGGGTTGAGTCATTCCGCCTGTTGAATTTTTGAACACTCAAAAACCTCCTTTCCTTAGAGTCTTGGCCACAAAAGTTTGAAATTTATATATAACTTTTCCTCTTTCCAGTAGGGCTCTCTCTCTCTCTCTCTCTCTCTCTCCTCTCTCTCTCTCTCTCTCTCTTTCTCTCTCTCTCTCTCTCTCTCTCTTTCTTTTTTTTTATTCTGGTCCCTTCTGTTAATGACTGATGCAGACTGACGAAACATGCACAGTTTTTATTTATTCTTCTTATCAATATTCCCCTTAAAATAATCAAATAGTGGTGTTCCTAGGACTCCATTCTTTCTCACATTTTTATTAGTGATGATCAATCTGTGACTTCATCTCCCATCCATTTTATTACAATTTATTATTACGCTTTATTTCTCCCTTCAATTTGAAAGACGTTCCTCTCAACAGCAAATAGTTTGTGTTAAGAAGGCAACCATGGAGCAACTGTCTTCAGAACTTTCTCGTATTTTTACTTGTCAGAGAAAATAAAGTTATCGATGTCTCAAGAATCCAGTTCCTTCATCAATCTACTGGACGTAACTTCACCATCTTTGAATACACATAGCTCAAACTTTTTTATGTTTTTTAATTCATTTTCTTGGTATTTTATTCTTCTAATCGATGGATCCCTTCTGTTTAGTCCCTTATATTGCTTGGTATTTATTCTTTCTCATGATCTTTTAATGTCCTTAATATCTTGGTATTTCTTTCTCTTCTCATTTTCTTTTTCTTATGTTCTTAATATTCTTTTAATCACACAGATTTTTCAGTAATATATCTTGCGCACCGCTTAACTAGCTAAAATACACTATGATAATTACCAAATGGGAGCTTTGGAGTTCTAAAAAGATATATAAAACACAACACCATTAGCCATCAATACAAGTTTTTAATATGTAAACTAAAGTTAATCTTATCAAAAAGATTTATTCGATAATAATATCATTCTCGACTCATATTACAGTACGATGTCATTTATATGAGATTATTTCAGGATTTTCCACCCGATACTCATACACCTAATGTCAAGGCATAAAACATTTCTTTTACCTGCTTAAAGGATCTTACCGATTCAGCATGTTATCAGTGTTGAATATATTTTATATAATATATTTATTAAATAAATGATTTGTCTATACGCGGATATTACCCCTTTGACCTTGATATTAGGATTAATTAAGCTTCCGTCTTACAAAAAGGCTTATCCTAAATTTAGGCCTAAATTAGGCCTACGCTAGCCTTATTGCCCACATTTTAACAGAAAAAGAGAGGCTCAGCTTTGAAATCACTGATTCTTCGCACTCTTGGAATTTAGGCTTCAAATCCGCCCCTCCGTGGTGTTATCAACAAAAGCGATTTATTCTCCTATAATTTTTAGTAAAGTAGTTTATTTCACACATTTTACAGTCGAGAGGCTCCAGTTTTTTTCGTATCTCGTTATTATTTGTGAGTGCGGGTCTTGGGTTTGTGTCTTTTCTCTCCGATGACTTGGATTGTCCAAAATTGTACATCAGATCAGGATTAATCAATAATACCATAAAGAAAACCTTGAATTATTTAAAAACTTTGAACATATTTATTTCGAGAGCGTGAATATATATTCAAAGTTGGAAGTGTATATTATATTGTTATTTTTAAATAAAAACCCTTAAGAATTGATTTTAACATAAATACACTGTGTATTTCTTTGTAGGAGAGACGAACATTATTTTGTTTATTTGATTAGCTTATTACACTGGTTAACAAAGAGTGAAGTACTTAGCAGTAAGTCAATAGTGAATATTATATTATCGTGTGGCATGATTCTTTTTCCGTTGAATGTAGAGGGGTGCTATTGGGCTGCGTCCTTAGACTGGTTATATTCTCGTTTTCGTAGTAATTTTCCAAAAATATATGTTGTTTTTAATTAAAATTCATTTCCCAGTTATTTGAAGTAAAGGTTTTTGTTCATACTTGATCAGTGTACTAGATTGATGTTTTTATATAACTATATGTTGGAGAAAAGGGTGAGCGAGACTATTAGATATATGGAATTCCTGGGTGTGGGTTTCAATGTGTTGCGTGAGATAAGTGATATTTGAGTGAGTCTAGTGATAGTTGAAGGAGATGTTTAAGCTTTGATAATTTGATGTATTTTGGATTATTATTGAATTTTCCCTTTTATATTTGAGCAAAAGGCATTGGGTTGTGTATCGTTTTGTTTAATTATAAGGATCATTTTTAATAATGTATTTTAATAAGATTATGATGTTTCTGCTATCTTATAGGTTGTGTGGTAGTAGTTGGTGAGGTTGGTGCGTTGTGGGTCGGTGGTATGTTTTGTAGTGGCTGTTTTCGTTGTGTTTTGCGTGTGCCTGTCTTGTTGGTAAATGTTCGTGTGTGGTAGGAGTTACACATGTTTATATAGGAGTGGTCTGTGTGCGTGTCTGCTGGTGTGTTATCTGGTATTCGATTTGGCAGTGTGGTGTTGTAGTGTGTGTTATTAGTATAATCGGGTTCGTGTGATGTTGTAAGTAAGAGGTTCTGTGTGTAGTGAGATAATATCTTCGTGGTTGAGTTTTGTATGGTGTAAATGTTAGTGCCTCTTATTGGACAAATTGTTATCAGTGTCATAGTGAATGTGTGTATATTTCTTTAGTATCATAGTGAAATGTGTAATCAGAGTAACCTTGTTATATTATTGTTTTATTAATTGTATTTTGTTGTGTTCTATTTGGGAAATTTCATGATAAGTTGTTCATAATTTGTTGAATTTTGTGTGTTTATATAGTTTCGTCTCATATGTGTTATTTTTGTGTGTTAGTTATCATTTGGTTAATGTGTGGTTATTGTTCTTGTGGTTGCTTGTGTGTGTGTTGTGTGGTGGTCTGTTGGTCTTGCGAGTTGTGGGTGTAAGTGGTGTTGGATTTCGTTGATAAGTGATTTATTGTAATTTTTGTGTGTGAGAGCTGATTGTGCGGTAATATAAATATACACTAAGTTATATGGATAAAACTAGATAAAAATAAATAATGAGAGAGAAGCTTATGAAACATAATAATAATAAAAATAAATACTGTATGGAAATGTATATGTTGTAAAAATGAAATCCTATCTAAATTACAAATAAATATAACATAATTGTTTCACTAATATAATGAGCTTAAAGCATTTAAGAAGGCAGAAGTTAAACAGTAAAGCAGAAAGTTGAAGCAGTATAGCAGTAAAACATATAAGCAGTAAAACATGAGTTAATATAGTCATTTAATATTGCTAGTACTAATAGTGCATACTATGTCCCTTCCCTTTCTCTCTAGTGTATGAGTGTTTCATCAATCCGCATTGATTTTACTGAATAATTACTGCTTTATAGTGTTATGTAATTTTTGATATAATGCGACTATTTTTGATGTAGTTAAACCAGCAGTAAAATACATCAATGAAGTTAATAGCAGTAAACATAGTTAAAGCATTTGTAAAACATATGAGTTTATTTAGCATGGTCAGAAACCTCGATGGGTCTTATCTAGCGATATAAACATTTACTCTAGTTAAAAACAGATAAATACTTGAAGTTATTTAAGCAGTAACTACTCATTGTAGTTATTATATGCTAGTAAAGCATCAGTAAACTAAAAGCATACGTCTTCCCTCTTTGGAGTTAGGTTTATCCTCTTTCATTGATTTACTGATTTACTGTCATAGTGTCTCTGTAAATAAATTTGAAAAATAATAGATTTTATTTAAGTTTGAAAATTTTTTAAAATTGACAAATAAAATTAAAATGTTTTTATATTATCACTAATTAGATTCAGCTCTCTTCCTGGTTTTTTCTTCATACATACAATTTTTTAAAAATTATCTTTATAAAATTAAAAAGTTATTTAATATAAATATAGATATTATAGTAAAAATATATAGTTATATATATAATATGTTGTTTATATATAGTTGGTGAATTGTGTACAGTTTTATTGCTTTAAGGTACGTAAATATGTTTTTAATAAAATAGTAGACTAAAGTTGAAATCTTGCTGTGATTTTCATTAAACAAATCAGAAATATTTTATCATTCCTCAGTCTATGGGCGGGTTCGCAGACTGCGTGATGTCAAGGGTCCATCCATCCTTATTGCGGGGAGGTAGGCAGCTTATGTCTAAGTGTAGACTCAAAAGATAAATAGAGTCATCCAGATTTGATCAATCATATTGGTTTGTGGTAATCAATAGATAGAAACTTCAATCAAAGATGAGCCATTCAAAAGATTGAACGGCAAAAATTGAGCTTTACGAGTGTGAGTGTTAAAGTGTATAAGTGTATAGTGTATATGTAAGTTGGTACCTGTGCGTGTTGTAAGTGTAAGTGTTATTTAATGTTTAATGTAATGTGTCTTGGGATGAAGATGTAAGGCTATAAGTGATCATTAATGTGTGTATTATTAGTTGTAGATAAAAAGACTATATCGTTCATTAGTAGTTAAGAAGTACAATCTTATGCTATGGTATTGATGATTATCAATATTTCTTTTCACAACCAATTAGAATCCCTCTCATACTATTACCTACGGGGTTAGTACATTCACATAATTTATATTTTAGGTGTCTATTCGGGTACTTTCAGGGTTAGGTCTTATGAAAAGCTTGTAATATATTTTGGCATCTTATTTCAAGATATGGCATTATGTTGGCCTTCACTTGGCTAACTTAAACTTATGTGTGTCATCCTCACTTCTTGGCTACTTACACTTTATGGTACTTCTCTATTTGGACTACTCTTATTTGGTTCTATTAACTTTTTTTCACTTTTTGCACCTTTGGCACTTTTGTGCTATTTTTATTTTCATTCTTTCTGAGACTGTCAATAAAGTAGGTACTACTTAGTAATTTTAACAATTACTATTTTTCTATGTTATCTTTATTATCTTACTGTGTGGTGTTGTAAGAACCATTTCAATTGATTTTTTCTAGTTTAAATTTGTGTTGCAAGTCTTGTATCTCTTTACATTTTTTTTTCTCTACTCTCTTTTTGCGTTCTCAAACTCTGTAGGTTCCTTCTTTTTACTTTTTCCATCTTCCTTCTTCCATCTTCTTTCTCTGCATAACTTACATTCTTTTCTTTCTTTTAACTACTCTCTTCTTCATCTTACCTTTCAATCTATACTTCTTAAACCACTTATCCACTCTATTACTATACCTCTCCCTATCATCCCTACTACTACTATTATACTTTCTACTAATTCAAGATTATATTCCTTACTCCATCAAACTTGATAAGTTGAGACATCAAAAGCCTTTTAAATAATATATCAATCATAATATAATAATACTTCTCTCAACTTCATACTATTTCTTCACTATATAAAACTAGTATACTATTCTATAACTCACCCTCTATCTACTCATTCCTCATATTTCTATTTACTAACTACATCTCTATCCTTACTTCTATACAACTCTATACTACATTAAAATCATCAAAATAGCATAAAAACTCAGATTGCTGCTTATTATACTCACATCTAAATTACAATATCTAAAATTATCAATCACTAATTACACTTGTAAACAATAACTACCACCATTAATACTATTACTCTTCATCAATACATCACTATTCATCTTCTACATACAATTCTTCCTATCTGATAATTCTTACTCAACTCACATAAATGTGACAACACTAGATATACTAAATTTTCAATAAAGCATGACACCTTCATACTTAAATATTTCACACATCAAACATTGCGCGCCTCTCCATATAACACCACATGGTATAAAATTAAAATGGCATAGGGTCATATGTGTCGATTAATAATCTATACCTCCTCTTTTCCCAACACATAAGTGTTTAAAATAAATAATATCAAAAGGGACTAATTTTTCTCATTAAAAGAATAAACAATATAAAAATTTATCATTATAAAGAAAATAATATATAAAATAAATTACCTTAGGTTTTTAATGGTTAGGTGGTGATTAGGATACTTTAATTTCTTCTGAAGCAATAATTTACATTATTATTATTATTATTAATATCAATGTTATCTCTTCTAAGTGCTCTTCTGGAACTATATCTATGTCATTGTAATCTAGTAGATAATGATGAATTATGTTAGGGTACTGAAACAATGAGAGAAATATGAATATTATAAGTGTTAAGTGTGTGTGTGGTTGTTGTGTTGTGTTGATGTTTTAGTAGTGTGTGTGTGATAGTGGTTGTTGATGTTGGTTGTAGCGCGCACAGTCGTCACTGTGTTTGTTAGAGTGATGTTTCAAATTGTTAAGGTGTAGTGTCTCATTTACATCGTACAGATTTTTAAAGTGTAAACGAAATATGTGAATCGTATTAATTTAATAGGTTGGATGCCTCACTGATGATGGAGCTAAAATAATTGTGCGTGGGGCAATAAATGAACTCATGTATCATGGCAAAGGTCAAGGCACTTATAATAAGAAATATTCATGGGTCAAACAACGTTATATTGACATCAAAACAGGGCTTAAACCTAAAAGGGTTCCAAAAATTATCCCTTTAACAGGAATTTTAACATATATAATGAACCCATGGTCATATATAATTTGAAAAAAATAATAAGGGGCGTTAAATATTAAGGGTGGGGCAATTTAACGTACACTTATATTTAACGGTTTAATAGCTCTGACTGAGTAACACGTTTGGCCGCAACCTACTTCTTTACGATAGGAGTTGAAACCATAAGATATATCAGGGTTAGCCTTATATATTAGAAAGAATGGTGTTGTTTAGCCAAAATAATTAGGGAGTGAACTAAAAATAATATATACCGTGGTTAACAATAAAATGTAACACCATGAAGACCATAAAGAGTTTGGTCAAATATATAGGTTTTTGATTGAAGGTGTTAATTAGTACATCTCACTGAGGTTGCTGACAAGCAACCGTTTAAAGGCGCAATACTATTTACTTCGATATAGTGTTTGACATAAAAATAGTGGTTAGTTTCCAATTATAAAAATTCCTTCTATTGCTTTAGCCACTGATTTTTGTAAGTTGCCAAAATTATAATAGGTGAGTTCTTCCTATAAATATATTAGTGCTTATTGTAGAGTTCTGGTCTATCCATTAGGTTCTTCAATAAAGCCAGGTTTCTCAAAATAAATCATCCGGGTTCTCAAAAAAATCCTGAAAGTTCTCTAAAATAATTATTTACACGGGTCTTCAATAATAATACCGGGTTCTCTCAATAAATTATAGTTTATTAAAGACGTAAAAATTAACCTATTATGGAGTTGTGGATTACTCTATTGTGTGACCCACTTATCAGTGAAAGTTTTTTATGAGTGTGAGGGTGGAAATATTTTTATTTTATTTTGTGGTTTCACTGATTTTATTTTAATATAAAATAATTTTGTGTTATATATCATTTCGAAACATTTCTTTAAAATGATTGTTATACTTTATTTAATTTATTTTTTTTGAGGTGTTTATATTTTAAATGTTATATTTTTTTGTTATCAATAAGTATTTTTAGAGTGCTCATAGTTGTTTTATTTATATTTATATTATTTTATTATTATTTTGAGATTGCTTTAATCAGTATTTCGAAATTGCTTAATAACGCTTCTTATTCTATTATTTTCATATATTTGTCTTCTTTATATTTATATTTTTTATTATATATTGTGTTATTCACATGTTTCGATTACCTTTTATAATTTTAAATTTATTTATATAGGTTCAATAAGTTTGTTCATATGCGTTACATTAAATTACGGATTAGTATGTAATAGTATTTCGACTAACCCTACATATTTATTTTTTTTTATTACAATTCCTGCTTACCCACTAGTCCTCTACTTCCCTTTCTATGTGTATATAAAGGTTAAATTGACATCTTTTGTGTTAATTTGTTTAATAAAATCGCTTCTGATGGGCATTCTCCTTTAAGGGGTCGAATCATTTGTGAGTCTTCTCTTTTACTACAATTAACGATTAATAATAAAATTATGACTATGATTTAATTAATATTAATATACTATTATTAATTATTAATATTTTAATATATATAATATATATATACTTTATACATTAATATAATTAAATGTATAATAATTAATATAAATTTTATATATAATTTTATTTTAATAAAATATTATTATATACATTTATATTATTATTAAATAAATATTATATAATATATAATTAAATTATTTAAATATTTATAAAAAAAAAATATTTAATAAATATATTTAATTTTATTAAGATTTTTTAATTTATTAATTTATAAAACTTTTCATAAAAGCTATTATAAATTGTTTTTTTATTATTAATATTTTTAAAAGGATTCTTGTGAAATAAAACTATTCTTTATAATTAATTTATATATTTTAATATAATATATTCAATTAATAATTATATATAAATATAATCATAAATGAGATATCTATTACGAAAACGAATTAAAAACATTACAATTAAAATATAATATTTAAATTTATATTAATTATATATATTAATTAATTTCATATTATATTATAAATATTTTAAATATTAAAAATATAAAAAATATTTATTTTATCTGATCTTAAATAATTTATCTTATATTAAATACATAAGTTAAATTTTATGTATAAAATATTAAGAATATTAATTAGTAGAGTTAAAAATTAGATTATATTTTAAAGGAACTAAATAGTAAATAAATGTATTGATTATATTGTTAAAATATTATTGTAAAATTATTTTATAATACATTATATCTTTTTATTATATTAAATTTTTAATAAATTTATTAAAGTATAATATTTTAATTTTTATAATTAACTATATTTAAGAAATTATGAAAAAAAAATATAAAATTTTTATATATAATTATATTATCTTAATTAAAACAATTAAAAAAAATTTTATTTTAGATAAATAAACATAGAAATATAAATTTTATGTTAAAATATTATAAATATTAAACCACCTAAAAAAAAAATTAAAAATAATCTAATTTTTTAAAATATATTATATATTATTAAAATATTTATTTAATAAAATATGATATACTTCTTATTATTAATTAATTAATATGGAATAAATTAAATATTTATTATATAAAATATATTTTATAAAATTAAATATAAATAATATTAAATGCTTTAAAAGATATGGAATTAATTAAAATAAATATATATTAGGAATATATATTTTTTAATTGTGATAGTAATTATAAATATATAAAATTGATTATTAATTATTAATTATTATATTATAAATTTATATATATATATTATAATATTTAATATTATTTATATAATTAATTTATTAAATATTATAATACTTTATATTAATATATATATATAATATTATATATATATATAATATGGATATATATTTATTTTTTTTTTTTATATTATTATAAATTATAATATACATTTATATATCAATCATATATATATTTTTATTTTTATTATATTTATATATATAATATATATTTATTATAATATATATTATATTATTTTATATATAATAGTATATATAATTTTCTTATATTTCCCATTGCAAATATTGAATAAAAACTGTAGATATACATATATTATTTAATTATTAATATTATATATAAATATTTAATAAATAATATATAATATATATTAATTATTAATATAATTATAAATTTTATTATATTATTATTTTATCTAATTATTATATATAATATATAAAATTATATTATTATTAAAAATATATAAATTAATATAGATTTTAATTATATATTATATATATAATAATATAATATATTTATCAATTATAATAATATTATTATATATTTTAATTATATTATATATATATAATTAAATAATAAATATTTAATATTTAATTAAATGTATTAAAAAAAATTTAAATAAATAAAAACATATTTTTTTATTTTAAAATATTATTTTATTTTATTAATTTTAATTAATTTTTAATATTTTATTTAATTTAATTATTATTATTTTTTTTTAGTTGATATTTTTTATTTTTTCATAATATTTCATATTAAATATATTTATTTTTAGAAAATTATTATTTATTATTATTTATTAAACTTGTCTACCTAGGGTTCGAACTTCGTATAAGTTAAAAATTTAAATACATAATTCTTTCTTTATCGTTATTTAATGATTGTAGTTTGATCTTGTTTGGTTTCACTTAATATTCTCACTTTCCTCAGTTAAAGTATATTTTAATTTTTAAAATTCATATTACAATTTATTTTTATTATTATAAATATATTTTATTAATTTTTATTGTTATAATAATTTTTTTTTTAATACTTTATATTTAATAATTATTTTTTATTTTTTAATAATAATTTTTTTTAAAATTTTTTTTTATAATTTTTAGTTTAAATTAATTTATAATTTTATTTTATTATTTTTTGGTTTATAATATAATTATATTTTAAAATTTTTCAATTATTATTTTATTTTTTATTTAATATATTTTATTTTTTTTTATTTTAATTAATAATATTTTATATATTTTTTATATTTAAATTTAATTAATTAAATATAATTATAGTATATTATAAATATTAATAATATTTTATTAAATAAAAATAATTTTATTAATATAATAATTAATATATAAATTTATTTAATTTTATGAATACATTTTAATATTATATATTTGTTGTTTAATAATAAATATAATTAATATTATAATATTTATATATAATTTTAAAATTTTTATAATATATCTATATCTTATAATTATAATTAATATTATACAATTAAATTATATTACAGAATTATAAATAAGATTTATTACATTAAATATAATATATATATAATAAATATATATATTTAATTAAATTAAAAAATTTAATGTAAATTAAATAAATTTATTAATTAATTAAAATTATATTTATTTATATATATATTAAATATTATATATATAATATTTTATAATATATTATTTAAATATTATTTTATCTAATTGTTTATTTCAAAATTTTATAATTTCTAATTAATGATTATTTAATTTTAAAATATATTTTATTAATACTTATTCAATTTTGTTAATTTTCGCACAATAAACTATTCCTAATGTATTAAATTCTTAATATTATATAACTTAAAATTTACAATGAGAAATCTTATTATATTTAATTTATTGCATCACAGTTAGTGAATTAAGCTTTTAATTAAATTTAATTTTTTTAATTATATTAATAAAAGATTCACTAATATTTTATATATATAAAATTAATTTTTCATAATATTTTAACTTCCCATAGAATATTTTAAATTTTATATTTGAAAATAATTTAAAAAAATTAACTGTATTTAAATCATTTTCCTATTAAAATGTATATTAATATATTATTAGTAAATATCTCCATATCACACAATATCGTATTTTGGCTAGTTATTAGTAAGCTCAATTACTTATATTTTATTGCCTTGAGTTAATCTTTATTTAACTTTTTTTATGCAATTTTGAAAGTTATTTGTGTTTTCTGTTATTTTTTCAATATCATATAATCGACAATTGAGCACACACCGTACCGCACCTTACCGCACCGCCAACCATATGTCTTAGTAAGAACGAAGAACGGAAATAAAAATAATGTAATTAAAATTAAATTTAATAAATTAAAATAAATAAAATGAAAAATAAAAAAAATAGAACGTTAAATTTTAATTAAAATAAATAAAAATTAATTAAAAATAAAGTTTGCTATAGTAAATATGTCAGTAAAATAAAATTAGTTTCAAGAAAATTAGTTTTAGGTACGGAGTGGTGAGATGCGGTTGTGAGGTGCGGTGGTGCGGTTGTGCGGTGCTTAAAATTCGGGTGCTTGACCAACCTTAAATTTGGTATCGTCAGCAACCACAGAAATAATATGAATAATTTTACTTCTAAATTGCGATTTTTTTCTACATCAAATTCTGGCTTGTAAGAACGTCGATTCTTATTTTAATGTTTTTGATAATCTGATGAAGATTTGACACGTTTTCTAATTAAATTATTTGAACATCGTCCATACAATTTGCATATTGCTCTCTCTCTCTCTCTCTCTCTCTCTCTCTCTCTCTCTCTCTCTCTCTCTCTCTCTCTCTCTCTCTCTCTATATATATATATATATATATATATATATATATATATATATATATATATATATATATATATATATATATATATATATATATATATTTATACACCGATATTTCTTTTATATATATATATATATATATATATATATATATATATATATATATATATATATATATATATATATATATATATATATATATATATATATATATATATATATATATATATATATATATCACGTTTCTCAACCTTTAAGTCTTGCGACCCCCGAAAGCCAAAACGCATACTGTTAGTAACCTCGCGAATCTAATACTAATTTTTATTTATATATATATATATATATATATAGCAAGAAGAGCATATATATACATAAATATATGAGTATATATATATATATATATATATATATATATATATATATATATATATATATATATATATATATATATATATAGAGAGAGAGAGAGAGAGAGAGAGAGAGAGAGAGAGAGAGAGGGAGAGTACACGCATACTCGAAGCGATGAAATTACCACCCATTTTTAATGGTGCGTCTTTCTCTTTTGCGTACACACCCCTCTTCTAGATAACACTTTACAGACATCCCTACTACTCATATCCCTGTGTGTGGGGGGGAAAGGATTGTCCACATCGTATGTCCTGCGTGTCGTAGGAGCCGACTAAGGGATGGTGATAGTTGGGTTGGCTGCCTACTACCATCTATTTCTTGCTAGGAATCCTAATGCAGGCCTCGGAGAAGGTCGTGATCGCCGTAAACGGCCTTCTATCTTTCGGCGAAATTGTATGAATCGTATGGGTACATGGAATGTCAGAGGAATAAATGTTGAGGAGAAGAGGAGAGAGGTGATGGATGTATTTAGAAAGGGCAAATTTGATTTGCTCGCTGTGACTGAAACAAAGATGAAAGGAAACGTTGAAATTGAGTAGTGTGGTGTGAAATGTGTGTGTGCTGGTGTGGAAATGAATGAGAGAGGAAGAGAAGGAGTTGCAATTTTGATGAGTGACCTGTGGTACAAAGCTATGGTAGACTTTGATTGTGTGAGTCCTAGAATTCTAATGGTTAAATTTAAGTTTGAAAAGGTCAAGGTATGTGTGGTTGTGACGTATGATCCATCTGAGGGAAACGTTGAAGAGAGTATGATTTTTTTGGGATAATCTGAATGATGTTCTGGATGGGGTGAGTAGGAGCTTCAGATTGATAGTTTTGGGGGACCTGAATGGTTGGATAGGTGATCAAAAAAGGGATGGTATAACAGTTGGTTTTGGGGTGGCGGGTGAAAATGAGAATGGTAGGAAGGTGATTGATTTCTGTGAAGAGAGAGATATATGTGTAAGTAATACTTTCTTTAAACACAAGAGTATCCATAAATTTACTAGAAGTTGTCCAGGTAGAGATGGTATCGAAGTGAAAAGTATGGGATTGATTTAGTGTTGGTGAAGAGGAGATGTTGAAGCATGTGTTGATGTTAAATCAGTTAGGGGTTTAGGAATGGAAATTAACGGATCATTATGTTGTTCTATGTAAAATTAAGTTAGTGCGGGCTTGGATAGATGAAGGTGATACGAAAGGAAGTAGGTAAAATTAAGAGGGTAAGTTAAGTGAGCAAGACAATAAGGGTAAGTATGTAAGAGCGCTCGCTAGTAAAACGGTTGAATGTGAACAAGTTGATACTGAACAAATCTGGGGGCAAGAAGGAAGAAATTGTTAGTAGTGCAAAGGAAGTATGTGGATGTGCTAAAGTAGGAAGTAGAAATGTTACCGTGAATTGTGGAATGAAGAGGTTGATGAAAGCGGTTAAGGGTAAAAAAGAAGCGTGGTTGAATGTACTAAAAGCAAATGATGAAGACTCAAAAGAAAGATGCTTGGAATTATATAAGGAGGAAAAAAGAAATACTAAAAGGTGTATACGTAGGAGAAAACAAGAGGTAAATGAACAGTTTGGAAGGAGGATGAATGGGGACTTACAAGGGAATAGGAAGCTCTTCTGGAAGGAAGCGCGAAAGGTTAAGAATGAGATTAAGGGGAATCTGCTTAGAATAATGAATAGGGATGGTGCTTTTGTAACTGATGAAATGGAACACTTCGAAAATCTGCACAATATTAACAGTAATGAAGAGGTGATAGTGAATGTGTGTGGGTTTGATGGTACAAGAAGGAATAGGTATTTTGGGGATGAGGTTATTAGTAAAGAGGAGGTAATGGGTAGAGTGAAAAATTTGAAGAATGGTAAATCTGCAGGTATAGATGAAATTACTGGTGAAATGATCAAGAACGGAGGCGAGATGGTGATTGATTGGATTTGGAAGTTGTGTAATAAAGCGTTTATAGAGGGTATAGTTCCAAGGGATTGGAGGAGAGCGGTAATAGTACCCTTATATAAGGGTAAGGGAGAAAAGGGGAACTGTAGAAATTATAGGGGAATAAGTTTATTGAGTGTTGTAGGGAAGGTATATGCTGGTATTTTGGTCGAAAGAGTGTGGCGAGTGACTGAAGGACTGATTGGTGAAGAACAAGGTGCGTTTAGGAGTGGTAGAGGATGTGTGGATCAAATCTTTACATTGAAACAAATGATTGAGAAACTGAGGGAGAAGAAGAATAAATTGGATTTAGGTTTTATGGATTTGCAACAGGCGTATGGTAGAGTTAATAGGGAAGGTTTATGGCAGGTGTTAGTGATATATGGTGTTGGTGGTAGGCTTCTGAATGGAATCAAAAGTATGTATGACGATAGTGAAGCGTGTGTAAGAATAAATGGTGTCAATGGTGATTAATTTAGGATTAATAGCGGAGTAAGACAGGGTTGTGTTATGTCTCCTTAGTTATTCAATTTGTATATGGATGGGGTTATGAAAGAATTCGAGGTGGGGATGGCAGAAAATGGTGTTAGAATGGTGGAGAAATGAGATGAGTGGAGGGTGCCCTAAATAATATATATAAGGTGGATGATTTGGTTCTGTGTATGAATCTGAAGAGAGTTTGAGAGGATTGGTAGAGAGATTTGGCAGAAGGAGGGGCTTGAAAGTAAACGTGGATAAGAGTAAGGTTATGGTTGTGAGTGAGGACACTCCTCAGTGTGAAGTTATGTTAGATGGTGAGCAGCTGGAACAAGTGTCCGAGTTTAAATATTTAGGGTATATGTTGGATGAGAAGGGAACGGACGATGCAGAGTGTAGTAGGAAAGTTGTGAATGGCAGGAAGGTGGCTGGTGCAATTAAATCGTTGATGAATGTAAAGGGACTAAGTCTTGAGTGTGCTAGGGTCTTACATGAGGGTATGTTGTTACTGTGTTATTGTATAGTAGTGAGACTATGTCTGGAATAAGCAGCATAAATCTAAAGTTCAAATCAATCTTAGGGGTGTGCTAAGTGTGAGAAGAATTGATAAAATGAGAAATGAACTTATTAGAGAGTATTGTGGTGTGAAGAAAGGGGTAAATGAGAGAATAAATGAAAGTATGTTGAGATGGTTTGGTCATATGGAAAGGATGAATGATAGTCGGTTGGTTAAGGGGATGTATAGTGGCGAGTGTGTTGGGAACCGACCGGCTGGGAGACCGAAGAAAAAGTGGATTGAGTCAGTAAACGAATGTTTGAAGGAGAGAAATGTGAGTTTAGTAGAGGCGAGAAGAAAGGTGTATAACAGGAGTGAATGGCGGGGGATTGTGAGGGTATGGTTGTGGCCCACCTAGGCCAAGGACGAACCCTTACATTGACGATCTACCATAGTGAGTGTCCATCGTGCTGTCCATGAGAAGCTTTAGGTGGATTTGACCAGATGAGTTCCTCACTTAATTGACGGTATAGAGGGGGTGGTAAGGCTGGGCTTTCTTTTCGACTTATGTCATGTTCTTCTACTGCTTTTCTTTTCCGATGCTCGTCACGCACCTTACTCCCATTCTTGGGAAAATATAAGGAAGATAAAGAAAGAAATATATATATATATATATATATATATATATATATATATATAATTTATATAAAAAAAGATACTTTTACATTTAATATATATATTATATTATTATATATATATATATATATTATTATTATATATATATATAGATATTATTATAATCCCTTTAATAAAAGATGCTTTCGATGCATTAAGTGCATACCTATAATTTTATTTTATTAAGTATTAACTTTTTTATAAATAACAAACTGTTTAACATTTGATTATAAATATTTTATTTTTTTGCGACCCACCGCGACCCACCGTATATCCGCTCGCGGCCCCCTTTTGGGTCGCGACCCCCCGGTTGAGAAACGCTGATATATATATATATATATATATATATATATGTATTATTAAATTATTATTCTTATTACATATATATTATTATTATTATTAATGATATATATATGGATATATATATATATATAGTATATACTCGTATATATATATATATATATATATATATATATATCGTATATACATATATTTATATATATATATATATATATATATATATATATATAAATATATAAGTATTATCAGTATTATTAATATATATTGTTTATATATATATATATATATATATATATATATATATATATATATACTATATATATATATATATATATATATATATATATATATATATATATATATATATATATATATATATATATATATATATTATATATATATATATATATATATATATATATATAGGGTCTATATTAAACCACGGAGCAATAAAAAAAATTAGTATCGGAATGGTTGGTAATCCTATCTCAGAATTATTTACCTACGCTAAGATGGCTGCCTTCTTTCATTTTTGTACGAAAAAAAAGAAGAATTAATTTTAATTTTTGGCACAGGTGTTGCCGGAAGCGGGCGGTCTGTCATGAAGAATATATATACTGTAGTTATATGCTAAGGTATTTGTTAATTAAAAAAAAAAAAAAAAGTGTCATGGCCTCTAAATTCACTCTACAAAGTTTACGTTAAATGCATCAAATTTAGACTGAAATAAAATGCCTAAGCTTACTCATTTTTATAAGCCTAAGTGTGAAGCTCAAAAAAATATATATAAATTTCTTTTTACTTTTTTGTTAATATAAATTAAATTATATATAAGAAAGTTTGTTTCTTTTTCTGTTTCGTAAATTTAGAATCTTAAAATGCATTTCCCAGGTTTACCAACTTTACGAAGCTTAAATTTTTTTGCGCGCCGGGATTTAATAAAGCTCCGAAACTTTCACCATTTTTTATTTTTTTTGGTGTTTCAAATGTTAACAACTGAAGTTGTTTAATATTTTATTTTTTAAATATATATATATATATATATATATATATATATATATATATATATATATATATATATATATATATTATTTTAGACATATATATATATATAATATATATATACGGGTGATTTATTTGGAGGTTTGTTTTTACGATGGAAATAAAACGCATACATTAGTCGGAAGAGTGTTCATTGAGTCGAAAGAACAATATACGGAATTAAGGGTTTAAATATTATGCTGTTTAACTTTGCTGTGATATATAAAAAGATATATATATCTACAGGGAGAATTATTAATGTTGTAAGATAAGGAGATATTTATATAGAATATTGATATATATATATATTATATATATATATATACATGTTGTTATATATATATATTATTACCTTTCGGCAGCTACTAAACAGTCGATCAGTAAAAGTTAGGGCTAGTTTTACGGCACAGTGGATCAGCAAAGGTTAGGGCTACCTTTACGGCACAGTGAGTCAATAAAGGTTAGGGCTATTTTTACGGCACAGTGGATCAATAAAGGTTAGGGCTAGTTTTACGGCACAGTGAATCAATAAAGGTTAGGGTTACTTTGGGGGCTTTTAAATGTTGACCGCGAATACGGTTTAAATGGTCCATTCTCAAGGTTTAATCGTGGACGACGCGTTCGAGCATAGTGACCGGTATGTTGCGAATAACGCGATCAATGTTGGCTTCTAAAGCGTCGATGGAGGCTGGCTTATCCCTGAAGATCAGTGACTTCACGTAACCCCAAAGAAAATAATCCAATGGTGTGATATCGCACGATCTAGGAGGCCAATTCACAGATCCAAAAAGTGAAATCAATTGCTCACCAAAATGATTTCTCCATAGGGCCATTGCTTCTCGCGCTGTTTGGCAAGTAGCACCTTCTTGTTGAAACCAAAGCTCACGGAGGCCACGGGCTGGCAGCTACAGCCGCCATATTCTCTTCACTGCAAGCCGGATGTGGTCTAATCCGTCGGGTATCATCCAATAATGTAATCTGCTTTTCAAATTTGCAGATGGTATTGGCAATAGTGCTTTCAGTAGGTCTGTGATGCGCACCATATGTTG